>JAECUM010015476.1:0-55363 GCA_016617855.1 Megalonaias nervosa
CAAGATATTGACCTTGTAGGTAGAATTGACAGAAGGCAGAGTAGAGCATTCTTATGGAGACAAAATCCTTTCCTCTACCACTATTGTGAAATAAATTTTGTATATTCCATGGTCTAATCAGCATTTATGGCATTTCCATTTCATCAACTTGATCAACACTGAATGATGATCAACATGCGTCATCATTTCACCCAGTGTATATGCCATCAGTAGTGATCACATTAGGGAATGCCAGGTCAGCACAGCTGGTTTGGTTCATTTGAATGGCTCCATAAGTAACACTTGTTCCCTATGAATTTCGTAGGAATGGTTGGTCCAGCTGCTCAGTCAGCTCAATCGCCAGTACATAATTCATTCTGTAGAGTTGGACCAGTTGGATGACAGTCAAAATGGTGTACCAAAGAGGGTATATATCTTGCAGTCTGGCCAGCCAGCTGGTTCAGTATGGTTGGCATAGCCAGCCAGATATGTGGTCTGTCTGGCTTGCCAGTCTGAGATAACAGACTCCTGACCCCTGTAATTGTACACAGATCATTTGCACAGCTAGACCAGTTAGTCAGCAGTCAGAACAGTGTAACATAGATTATATATGTCTTGCAGTCTGGCCGATGGTTTGGACCATCTGTCCATATCATATTGGTATGGACTTTAAACCCTTACTGTAATTGCAAATCTTCATGGTCAGCTTGTTTTCTTAATATTTTCATGCATGGATATGGTAAATAGTTGCAAGCACTCACACCTCATGGGCATGGTCCTATGTGTTATGAGCATTGATGTCTCACTGGCGGGGTCCTAGGCTTATCCCCATTTGGATTAAAATATATAAATGCAATTTCTACACATCAATATATGAACAATGAAGCTTTTCAAGTCATACTGATGATATGTGATTCCAAGACCCTGTACTATCTACTGTATTCATGGACACAGTATGTTCTTGCACCATTTCTGCATTTGCATGGGGGTGGGGAGGTGGGGGGTGGAGAGGGCATCTTGACATCACTCATGAGGCTAATCAAGAATTTTACTGTATTCATGGATACACTATGTTCTGATGCTGTTTCTGCATCTGCATAGGGTTGAGGGCAATGGGGTGGAGAGGACATTTCAACATCCCAATGAGACTAATCAACAATTCAAACATGAGGTGTATATCAAAAGTCTTGCTATGATGTATTAGAGAATGCCCCTTAGGCTGCATGTTCTAAATGTTGGACCAAGTATTTTATACCAAAGTATGAGCAGTCGTATGTGTAGACATGTCTCTTGTTCATCTTCTATGATCAATTGTATGAACAGACATGTCTCGTGTCCATGACCTTAAATCATTTACGCTTCTTGCATTTGGTTGTCATCTCTGTAATGAAGAATAACAAAAAACAAGTGTATACAATATATATAAACTGAAACATTGTAAGACACTTTATCAAAATGACTTAGAAGTCTAATAGTCGATAAGTACTTGCCCGAAAATATTACCAATTGAAATTACATGTGACAAAAATGAACAGTATGACAACTGCAAAAACATGACAAATACACAACAATATTGCATGTACCATATAAAACAACATTTTGACTTAACTATACCACTGAAAATAAAAGATGAATGGTTTGATATTTATGTATAAGATTAAATGGATTCTATATGGGACATATTTTGAGCATGGCAGCAAAATTAAAAACTGGTACATCTGGGTACAATGGTGGCCACCTGGTGGGTAGAAAGGGGAGTTAACATGTGAGAGTTGGTTCCCTTCGTCTATTTTATGGACAGAAAGATAGGGTTCTTTTGTCCTTCCGGAGGCCTTGATTTGGAGGTAGCAGAGAAAGTTATCCTAATGTATTGTGATCAGGTAATGTATTTGACAGAAAATCTTTTTGTGCAATTCCATACTTATTCCAATCTGGACAAGTAAATCTCTTTAAGAGTTTCATCTGCCAAACATATGACACAATTGTTTTAAGTATTTAGCAAAGGTCAAGACATCACATACCATGACAAGCATTCTGTGTGAAAAATCCTTTTTATACATATAATTACACTGACATTTAGTCTAATCAGGGTATCATATCATATACAGGGGGTTAAGTTTTGATACAGTTTTACTGAATCAATTAGATAAGTGAATCTGCAACTGCATTATATCTGACTAACAACCAAATGCTGGTTATACTGCATTCTACATTTTCTGTTCAGCAATCTATTTTCTAAGAAAATTTAAAATAAAAAAGTATTTAAATGACCTAAAACAATAAAACAAAAACTTTTACTTTCAGGCCCCTTACCTCTGTATATTTCGCAAAATCAGAAATATCTGTGGATCATTTAATTTTGAGGATAAGAAATATTCACAAAATGAAATCCACCAGAAAATTAACCAGCTGGGATCAAGTTTTAATTTCAAACCATAAAATGTTATCCCCACAAACACTTATTTTTACAGTATTTACTTGTAAAAGGCAAAATAGCTCAAACAGCAATGAAACTGCGGTCTTTACATAGGTGTTAATAAATTACTGTATGATTAGCTTTATCATCGCCCAGCATTAGCAGACCTTTCTGTTTTACACTGCTGAACACTGTTCTTGAAAACCACAAGAAAGGAAGCTATCCCATGTGCTTCTGAACTCACCTTGCAATAAAGAAGCTTGCTCATTCTGCATTCATTATCAAATAATAACTCTTTATGCTTGTACATATGCAAACAAAGAAAATATTTTGGATCAAGTTGTTCAATTTCTAAATTCCATGGAAATTCATTAGGTTTTTTATGACAACATAAACATCAAGCTCAAACTGGTATAAAACATGCACATTAATTCATAATTCATGCATACTTTTATAAATAAACAATTACAAATTTGATTAAACTATGGCTGTTAGAATATTTGTTTCATACTTACAGAGATATTAAGTTCTTAATGTCAAATGTCTTAGATGAAAATGAAGAAAAACCATTCCCCTGCAGATTCCTACAAAAAAGTTGGTAAGTGGAAACCAGTCATATCACACATTTGAAATAGGCACAACTTCTAAGCAGAGGACTAGTAAATACACATGAACTGACCTACAATTATGCTAAAATTTGAGAAATATTCTGCAGCAAATTTATCACCCCATGTTACACTATCAACACATCTAGTACACTAAACACAAACTGTGATATCAAAACTACTTACCCATTTATAGGAACATTTTATCTGTGTTGATGTTTCAATGACCATCTTCAAAGTTAGTCTGTCACATGTTCTCAAGTTTTATTATCAAGTTTATTCTAAACTATGTGATTGATATCTGAAGCTGGGAAGCTTATTCTCACAATTTAGCAGTAGTTTATTTAACTTCTTTTACTTTCTCTGGTCCCATCACCATCTTATGCTGCCCTCACCAAACTCCAACCATCAGTATGTCGAAGTTCTACAACTCTGACTTTGAAGGTTTGTGGTCTCTGAATTCAACCAAATGCGATGTGGAAGTTACCTAACACTAAATGCACATACGATAAACAGCTTCAGAATATCTTTCCAATTCATTACAGATGTTTGGCCATTTGTTCTCACTAGTTATATTAACTAAGATTTTTAACTTGCAATTATTTAAGTTTTTATTTATTATTTTTGGGTAAAATATGAACCTATCATATGAAACATTATGATTAATTTTCTATTTATTAAAAAACAACGTCTAAATATTGTATTTTCAATTGATGATATCTATAACACAAACTTCTGGAAATATCTGGGTCCTTTACACACATCGTAGTTCACATATTCCTTTATGTTCTCTAAGATATATATTCGACAGCAAATTATATAATTCAAGTTGATATTTTCTACATGATTAACACAAATTGTTCTATGTCATGAAAACAACATTTTAACAGCTAGTATCCTACAATACAGATTCTACTGCGATACACAACTACTTTGAAATATTGTAGCCATAATATCATAAGTCACACCTCAAACATGATAACTTGGTTGTTTAGAAAATTTAGAGTACACCTAGCATATGTTTTTCACACCACTCAAAAATCCACTAAAAAATCACACCATCACTACCATTAAGGACACAAAAGCTATTAAATCTTCTTTGATACTTACAATATCTGCAGGTTCGTCAAACTATCGAAAACACCAGCAGTGATGGATGAAAGAGAGTTAAATGACAGATCACTGAAATGACAAAATGAAAACCATGCTCAGTTTTAAACATCCTGACTACTTTTTCATTTCAATTAATGGTGGTAATAAACTTTAAAAATAATGAGTGTTACTACATGATCAAAACAAGGGGAGCACACAACTTGAATGGATTCATAAATAAGCAATTTTCCACTGCCGGTCCGTGTTGATACAAATAATTTTGACTCGGATACACCTGTAATGGCTTCTCTCTGGTACGTAGTCATACTTTCGATGTTAAAGTTTCAAAGTATCTCTTTCAAGTCAATTGCCTCCACCATTTTTGGCTGATGTAAATTGCACCCCTGTTACACGCTGTTGGTTAGTTGGCATTGCATACTATTGGAGGCAACTCATGAAATCCAATAGATGTCACTAGGGACAAAGCACTAAAATATCTGCCTGATCTGCTAAGATGTAGATATGGTCAACATTTGAGAACCTTGGCTTGCAAAGATGTTTAGGTTCCATCTTTTTCTCCCAATAGCTTTATATGAAAGTTACTTTTTGCACAGTTTTGTTTGTCAGCACTGCTATAAATATGATACAAGAAAACCTGTATCTGTAAAACTTGTATGCATATACAGACACTTCAACCCATGATATCCAAAGAGTTCAACATTTTTTCTGAAGTGGAAGAATTTCCTTCCGTACCATTAAAAAACAACAAATGTCTGTAAGACAAGTGATTTTTGCACATTTATGCAAAGAAGGATGTTACAAGGCTGTTTCATTCAAGTCCAAGTCCAAAAACATTCAGAAATTGTACAAAAATAGAAGCATTGCCTTAGTGGCATAACATCAGTTCAGGTCATTGACATATGCACACAAATATACACCTATAAAATAATGTATCTTGATCATGAGTATATTTCTTTAATACTAGCATGCTTCTGACCCAAAAATGTTCAAAATGAGAAATTGAACTGATTCTGTGGCAGAAAAAACATAATTAGGTCATCTACATATACATGCAAATGTATCTAACCTTTTCCTTTGTAATTGTCAAGTACAGTACTATCAGAGTGTGGAATTCTGCATTGAAAATTGTCACAGCAGTCAGTAGATTTCAATGTATTTAGCAAGGTCTGTCATTAATTTCACCACAAAGGTGAGTTGGGGGAGAGAGAGGTGTTTAAGGTCACTGCTGATGATTATAATGTTTAATAATATAGCTTTCATTGTATACTACCAAATAGATGCAAAGATTTATCACAATACAATTATGTTGACTTTAATATACCAAAAGGGGAAGATGAGCATTATTACTTTCTTTCCTCTTTAGACTTTATCACATGAACTGATTGATACAAATTCAGTTTTTCTCCGGAGTGGTATGGTTATGAAGGAATATTAAACACAACTTCTAAATCCTCAAAAAAATCCACACTAGTAACTTTTCAAAATGAGTTTGGATGTGTTTTTTCTAAAATAAATTTTCATTGTAAACACTGATGCTGTGTGGTGCAATAATATCATTATGATGTAGTACCGAACTAATACAGACTGAGAGCACACACGGAAAACAACTATCTCACATGTTGGCACATTGTGACACTAGACAGTCTTCATAACTTCTACACAAGTAAAGATACTGATATAGAGCTGTCTATCGGTCAACTTGACTATACTGATTGACAGTGTGCTTGGATTGACTATACAAATATGGTACTGCCTTACAGTTATTATATACTTTTTGAGAAGGGGACTGGAATACTGTGAAGTTGTTTGCATTGGCAACATGCACATGGAAAGAATGCTGGCATACCTTTATGCTGCTTTTATGTACTGTGAGTGAGATTTCATTACATGTAGTAATTATGGAAACAATGCACCATCTAAAACAGACAGCTATCAAAATGATTGCTACCATATACTCAAAAAATGAGCCTGCACTAGTCCAAAGTACACCAAATTTAGCAATAATTAAAATAGGGAAAATATATTTTGCCAGAGTAGACAATACCAGCTTCTGAAAGAGCAATAAATGAATGATAAAATATATAAAAAGTAACACATGTTCTCAATTCTTCTTTTTCTAATTTAAGTTTAAAGACCAGTAAGTGAAAATAACCAAGTGAAGCTAGCGGTCTTTGGAGAGACGCATATCTTTAGTACGGCCAAGCTGTATACCCAATAACTGAAATTACACCCATCAAACTTACAACAAAAAAAAGGTAATAAAAAGTTATTTTAGCAAAACCTATGATATACAAAGTCTTGATTGAATTACCAGGATAACCGATGAGGAATACCTAGAAAATTCTTTTCTCTAAAAATCACGCACCAATATAAAGTGTGAAACTGCATAGCAGAACCTATGTTTAGGGCAAGCACTTATATGATCATTAGAACAACTGTATTTCAAGTGACTTAAGAGTTCCACAATCTTCAAAAATTTTGGTATGAACTAAATCAATCAAACACACAATCAGTTCAACTACAACTCAATTATGTATTTTTTAACTATCAAGTGGTGGCTGAAAAATCTGCATTTTCCCCAACTTTGAGCCATATTTGCAATTTAAAGGCTATTTCCCAGACAGGAACAAAATCTATTCTTTCTTCAGACTTATCTCAATTCTCAGTAGCATGGGAACCTTGTCATGTGCTAAATGTGAAAACTGAACCAAACCTAGTACAAGTTAAAGTTTACATTGAACTTCTTGCTTTATGGGTGTGATACTAACAGTTTTTTCAATTTTTAGTATGAGCAGAGCCTGAGAAATGAACATCAAACAATATTTAAGCCAAGTCGGCGAAGCATTAAATATGAGACACAATGACCTCCTACTTAAATGAAGAATCAGCACTTATCAAGATGCATCATCTTACAAAGTTCATGATTCCTGATACGACAGTATTAAAAATGTAAAAGTTGTCTTGTGGTCATTAGCTAAATGCCAAAAGGTTACCCTAAGCTACTAATATGTGAAATGTTGGTCACAGTGATCTTTTATTCTATGGGTGATTTACTAAAAGAAATGTTGTTGTTGTGGGTTGAATGCCATTTTTCAGCACATGATAGGCTATACATGACAGCCAATGTAGCTGGTGGAGGAAGAACCCAGGAACACTCCAGGAAGAACCACCCACCCATGGGAAGCTAAGTTTTCTCACATTGCCACAGTGGCTAAGCCTGAGAATCAAATCCACTTGGACAGATGTGAGATGGCAGTGATTGGTAAAGGCATGCACTTTAGACCACTCAGCCACCCACAGCCTCTCACGAAAAAGAAAAGTATATGATAAGCTAATTTCATGATTCAAGTATAAAAAGTAAAAACAAAATGGAACAAAAGTCAGTGATGCATGAAATGTGGGTTACAATGACCAACTTAAAGATGAGTGTGTAGTATTCATCAAGATACATCCTCCCAACAAGTTTAACAATTCAAGGTATAATCATATGTCTACAGGAGGTATGTATGTATGTATGTATGTATGTATGTGTCTGTGTGTGTATGTATGTATGCATGTATGTTTGTGTGTGTCTATGTATGTATGTATGTATGTATGTATGTGTATGTATGTGTGTGTATGTATGTATGTATGTATGTCTGTGTATGTAAGTGTGTATGTATGTATGCATGTATGTGTCTGTGTGTGTATGTATGTATGTATGTATGTATGCATGCATGTATGTTTGTGTGTCTATGTATGTATGTATGTATGTATGTATGTATGTATGTGTCTGTGTGTGTATATGTATGTATGTATATATGCATGCATGTATGTTTGTGTGTCTATGTATGTATGTATGTATGTATGTGTGTATGTATGTGTGTGTATGTATGTGTGTCTGTGTATGTATGTATGTATGTACATCTGCTTTACAGCACTTCAGCACAAAAGTGGCTATGTAGTGCCAACAAAAGGTCATGTTCCTAAACTAAAACTGAACTGCACAAAAATTAGAAAGATTAAGCAAATAAATACATCATGATGCACAACATGATAAAATATAAAACATAAAGATATCAAATTCTGTAAAATGTGTATATAAAATAAAAGATAAAAGTAACACATCTAAATTTTTAAAGCTTGATTAAAATTTCTTGCATAAACATCATTTCCTTATAAATTCCAAGAGTTTCTCAGGGGTACATCATCCTTGTACAGTTTATTCAAGCAGTTCACATCAAAGTAATTCTGTTTCATAGGGTGAAAATTAATAGACTTTGCAAGACTGTGATCCAATGTCAGTGGACACCGGCAGGGTACACATTCTGGATGAGGTTCACCCGTCAGGTGGTATGCATGAGTCAGGTACATGTATCTGATACGTGATCAACCTCATCTCTCCAATCTGTGTCATATGAGTGATACTACTCACCTACAGTGATGTTCTTAAATTTGTTCATGGCATTTTCATTCCACATATTCTGCCAAGTATGAACAACATGTTGATTAATATACTATTTGAAGTCAGTCTACAGAAGTTTTCACTTGAAAATGGGTGACTGCAGTCAGCTCTGGCTGCTTTATCTGCCCTTGCATTACCTTTTATGCAGATGTGGCTAGGCAGCCAACAGTGCAGAACACTTTCCTCAGATTGTGTGAGAACATTATGTTGCTCTAACACATGCATCTGAATATTAACAGGATGTCAAATTTAAGATTCTGCAAGGCTTTCAGTGTGGAGAGGGAATCTGAAAAGATGATGTAATTTGTTCTTTGAGAGGTTTAAATATGGTTCACAGCTTTGAGGATGGGCTGTAATTTCTGCACTAAAAACAGCTTTTATCTGGTAATTGGCTAAGATGGTGTCATGTGGTGCCAATATAGCAGCTCCAACTTTTGTCTCCATCCTTGAAACCATCTTTATACAGGGACATAAGGCTACAATAGAAGGTACAGGTGGTAAAAGAAAAAGTGTGGTCATGAGCTAAGTACAAATATTTAACGGAAACCAGTAAAATGTGAAATGTAGGTCACATTACCTTTGCTGTATGGGCATGGTACTAACAGAGATGCACATAATCATCAAGTCTGATGATTCTAACATGAACAGTACTTAAGACTGAACCAATGTCACAAAATATGGGTCACAGTGACCACCTTTTGTGATACAGGTTTACTATTCATCAAGATGCATTACCTTCACCTAGTTTTATGATTCAAGGTATACCACATTGTTGTTGTTCTTGTTGTTGTAGGGTTTAATGCCATTTTTCAGCACAAGATAGACTACACATGGCGGCCAGTATTAACGGTGGAGGAAGAACCCAGGAAAACCTTGGAAAGAACCACTGACCCACGAGAAGCTACTGGCAAGCTTACTCACATACCCACATAGGCCGAACCCGAGACTCGAACCCACGCAGACAGAGGTGAGATGGCAGTGATCTGTAATGGTGAATGCTTTAGTCCACTCGGCCACTCGGGGCCCCCATATACCACTATGCATACAGGGTACAAAAAATATATATGGTCATGAGCTAAATCTAAATGAAAAGTGTACCCAAAGCCAATCAAATGTGATATGTAGGTCGCATTGGCCTTTGGTTGTAAGGGTGCTGTACTAACAGAAATGTATAAAATAATCTAGTCTGATGGTTTGTTCATGAACAGTTCTTGATAAATAAAAATATGGGTTACATGGACCTATTTTTGTGAAGAGGGTGTAGTACTTATCAAGATGTATCCACTAATCAAGTTCTGTATATCTAGCTGATAGAGCAGTATATACACATGATGCAAAACTCTATGGTCATGAGCCATATGAAAAAACTAACCTATGCCAAAAAGTAGGTCACTGTGGCATTTTCTTGTTGTAAGGGTGTGTTCCTAAGTGAGATGCATACAGTCATCTAGTTTGATGTTAAATTGTATGTACAAAGTGTGAGAAATACTTAAACACCAAATGTATTAAAAGTCAAGTACTAAGTTATTTATCATAGTTACCAACATTTCTAGCAAGGGTGTGATACTCAGCTAGATGCATCATCTCATAAATTTCCATGCTTCCAGATATAACAGTATTTATATAACAAGAAAAATCCCCAAGCTAAATGCAAAACTTAACCATGAATGTTCTACTAATTTACATATACTGTATGTACAAAGAGTTAGCCCCCTCGGTCCCCTCCCAAGGATTTTTGTGTTCTCAAACCCTCTGAACTGTTCCCTATGACCTAAGAAGAAAGAATGGTTGAGATTCAGAGCTAGATGTACATATTAAGATTTTTTTATGCTATTTTGCTAACAAGCTTTACAGGACATATGGACAGGACCAAACCAATATACCCCTACTGCTAGCAATGAGGTGATAACAAACTGTGTATCCAGAGAGGTGTTCATTACATTAGTATGTATGATTCATACAGCAGCCTGTTCCAGATGACTGAACTATCAGTGTACTAATGACCAGTCCTACATTCATGCACATAATGCAAAGAATTCACAACACAAGAACATACAAATACTTACACTTCAAGGAGTCCAGTGAAGTACACAAAGTCATTAGCTGCTACCACAGATATAAAATTCTTGCTAAGGAATCTGGAAAATAATACACAAATAAGATTTAGCTGTATATCTAGATTGCCTAATGGTACAGTCACTGGTGGGTCATATTTGCTGCTTGTGACTGTGTCAGAAATCTGGCAGGATACTTGGTACAGTCACCTCAAAGGGTATATTTCCTACTGACCTGGTCATTAATTGATCACTAACTGGTCACTAATAAGCCATGCTACTAATAATAGTAAAAGCTTGTCTATTATTATTGAGAACATGGAACTAAAAATCTTGAAATCTATTATTGGAAAAAGAACGGGATAAATGATCACAGTCCCAACTGAAAACATCAACAAGAAAGGATAACAACCATATTTGCTAGTTTCCAAAGTGAGCCCATTACCATATATCTGGCACTTTGGCATCAGATTTATTTGAACTATTTTTGGCTGATTAAAAAAAATTCACCAAAATACAAATGTATGCTATTTTTCAGATCAGTCTTCTGTTGAAACTATAGCAGTCTATCCCAATCTATTTTATATGACAGTAATCACTAAACTTCTAATGATCGTTATGCAGTCTTAGGTAAATAATGTCTGTCTGTTGTATTAACATTTTCAGTAATAAAAGGTGTTGAATTCCTTAGTTTATTTAGACATTTCACTGGTGTGAGGGAGACTGATATTTTTTTAATACACTCTGTCCAGTTATTTGTACATCATTCTACTATGTTTTTCTGATTATTTTACACTAAAACCAAATAAGAGCATAAAAAATGAAAGCACACTGATCATGGTGATCACTGATTATTAATGATCACATTCACTGCAAAATACAATGATCTGTATGGTCTCATGCTATGAATACTATCCAAATCACGAATGCCACTGCTCTTTGAATGAACATATTTGTTCCTATGACAGTCCTTTTCAAATTTTGATCTAAAATCTCTTGTAGGCTCTCTCTTCTTTTCTCAACCATACTGTCAATATCTGGGACATAATTATAGCTACACAGTTTTCTTGAGACCAAGAAAACCAACATAAATGCATTTGTTCAAACCACATACAGTAACTCAACTCCAACCATTTATGATTCAACTTAAGTAATATTTAAAATCCCCACAATTTACGTATTGCCAACTTGAAAAAGTACTATCAAACCTTTCCCTGCCCCCAACTCCTGTACTTGTATCTGCATCAAGTACCTTTATGCAATGACTGCATATTATTTGTTATCATTTATTCAAAATTATTTGATAAATGTCACTGCAAAAGAAAATTGAGGTACGTTCAATTTTTTTATCCCACCCATCCCAGATCCATAGGGACTGAGTAAAAATTGATACACCCCTTCCCCCCCCCAATTCCCACATTGTAAGGATTTGAACAGTATGTGTGGTTAAGTTCTACCCAACAATATTCCTGACACTCAATTATTGTTATCTTTTTCCATTTCAAATTAGTGCCAGCGCTTCTAAGTATCTTTAAACTTAGAAAATATATAAGACTTTAATAAAATCCATATGTATGTATCAACTAATCTGGCACTCTTCTTCAAGACTAGCAAATTTATATGTATATCTCAATTAATCTGGCACTCTTCATCTGGACTAACAAATCAACATAAATACATGTATGTCATTTAATGTGGAACTCTTCATCAAGACTAGCAAATCAACAGGTATACATTTTACTGTATGTCAGTTAATGTGGGACTCTTCATCAAGGCTAGGAAATCAACATGTATACATGTATGTCAATTAATGTGGAACTTTCACCAAGATTAGCAGCTCAAACACATGCGTAATTATCACATTATCACAAAAGTGGTTTCGCAAAAGAGTTTGTTAAACGTGTAAACATGATTAAAATTTCAATACACAAAGTTGATGAGGAGATTCTTTGGTAATGTTTGCTCAAACCCGTTTATGCGACTTAAATTTTTATATCTCTGAAAAACATATTCATGGACAATTGTTTCGAAAACCAGGCAATTTGCATTATTTGTGTTGCAATTTCCAAATGATTACTGATCATAAATTGAGTCAAGTACACACTTAAGATTGAGACGTTTCGTGCAAGCTTGGCTTGCTAGAGATTTTTTCCCCAGTCTTTAATTCTCTTAAAATTCAGAAGGTGTAAAACCCTTACAATCTTAATTGCTCTAAATCTGTGTTAATACTGTCGCAATTAAATAATAGCCATACATATATGAAAACGATTTTTCAATTAATACAGCCTTCATGTTAATTTTGGAATTAAACCCTCCATAACAATTTGGGTTTTATTGTTTGTTTTGTGGCACATTATTCAACACATGATAGACTGTACAAGACTGCCAATATATTTGGCAGAGAAAGAACAAGGAAAGAACCACAGACCCAAGGGAAGCTACTGGCAAACTTTTATCGCATACCCATTTTGGCTAAGCTGAGACTCGAACCCACATGGACAGAGGTGAAATGTCTCATCTGTAAAGAGGATCGTCATAAACCGCTTGGCCAACCAGCCCATCCACCCCTCAATGACAAGAATAGAAGATTTAACATGCATATGCAGCATTTCATTCTTAAAGGAAAATATTTAGAACTTCCATTTAATGTCATTTGATCGATGAAGAACTACTGTGGAAAAATTCCAATATTAGAATGTACACTCATGGGCGCCCGCAGCATGGGTCAAGGGGGGTCACGTGCCCCCCCCATCATACTGCAAATAGATATATATATATATATATATATATATATATATATATAAATAATTATAAATATATACCAAACAGAACAGAAAGTGCTATCCGTGGATTCTATAGAAGAATGCTTAATAATAGTAGGCAGAATTAATAATTTAATACAAATAATATTATCATACAGGTTAGAGAATTTTAGTTCATACTCTACGGAGTTTCGAACCCAGGTCCACGAGTAAACGGCACCCATCGCCTTGCCTGCACACACCAGCCCATATCCCGTCAGACTAAGCACGCATCACCAAAAAATGATGGCAGTGAATCGGTGCTAGACACGAGTTCATATAACACCGATTCAGTGCCATAATTTTTTGGTGATGCGTGCTTAGGCATGACAGGATATGGGCTGGTGTGTGCAGGCAAGGCGATGGGTGCCATTTACTTGCGGACCTGGGTTTGAAACTCCGTAGAGTACGAACTAAAATTCTCTAACCTGTATGATAATATTATTTGTATTAAATTATATATATAATATATATATATATATATATATATATATATATATATATATATATATATATATATATATAAATTCCGACAAGTTTAATCATGCAAATGAAGCTGAAAATATGTCATAATATTCTGTTCAAAACGCTTAATAAATATTAGTTTTAGATTCAGACTGCTTCTTATACTAACTCTCCCGGCCGTGACTGACTGGCCAGAAAAATCCTGACCCGCAAAAACTCCTGCAGGCGCCCATGTGTACACTTGATTTCAGTTGCTGAACAACCTTAAACTTTCCAAATTTCGAAGAACAAACAAAATTCTGATTTCCTCCAAAGATGTTAGTGCTGGCAATGGCAATAATATCTCAATGGCAGCTATCAACCTGTCTTCATTGAAACACAATTCAGTGTTCCCACACACTAATGTGCTGCATAGACTGTCCAGGTATCACGGTACCAATTGTTTTTCCATAGACCTCAATGCTAATGTTTTGTGAAATAAATATACTTTCTATCCTACCTCAGCATGCATGTCACCCACTGTCATAGAGAACAATGTTAGATTGTCAATTTGACAAGGACAGAACCAGGTACTCCATTGAATTTAAGAGAGATAACTCTGCTGGAACTAGACAGGGGTAAGAGTTATCTAGTTACACCAGACACATTTTCAGTCATGTGCACCACATTTTAAAAAAATCATAAAAAAATACAAAATGTGATATAGTTATGAATTAACATAATTTCACATGTTGCCAAGAGGTTCAACTTTTTTTTAAGCCCAACAGAAAGTACAACTCTTACATAATGCACCAATCATAGCTAGTTTTGTGGTTTACTTCTGAATGCAATGTTCCGTCCACCTTTAGGTATAACGGTACCAATTGTACAACCCCAGGTGGCGGAGCTTAATCTTTTAGTTTAATCTTTTGGACTTCACCGTTGTGAAATCTTACACTGGACTATGCTTTCTACATCTTTCAGACTTCACCGTTGTGAAATCTTACACTGGACTATGCTTTCCACATCTGATGGACTTCACCGTTGTGAAATCTTACACTGGACTATGCTTTCCACATCTGACGGACTTCACCGCTGTGAAATCTTACACTGGACTATGCTTTCCACATCTGTCGGACTTCACAGTTGTGAAATCTTACAATCTTTCACTGGACTATGCTTTCTACATCTTTCGGACTTCACCGTTATAAAATCTGATACTGGACTATGCTTTCTACATCTTCGGACTTCACCGTTGTGAAATCTGACACTGGACTATGCTTTCCACATCTTTCGGACTTCACCGTTGTAAAATCTGATACTGGACTATGCTTTCTTCGGACTTCACCGCTGTAAAATCTTACACCGGACTATGCTTTCCATATCTGATGGACTTCACCGTTGTGAAATCTTATACTGGACAATGCTTTCCACATTTGTGTGACTTTTATGCCTTGCCGTCATTTATGCAACTGCATGTTACTGCATTGTACTGTTAAGACATCCTTTAGTAGATTCCACCGAATGCAAATCTCGCCTATTAACATTAATTTCACATTGTTCAGTTATGTTCTTACAACTATTACTTCTACTACTACTTCCACGACGTATAATAATAATAATAATAATAATAATAATAATAATAATAATTTTATGTGCTTATTCACAATAGTAATGACGATGGTAATAGTTCTTACTATCAAGTAACAACTGCACTGATGCTGTGAATAATGTGCGTCTACAGCTAGCACAGCAGATGCATTGCGCCATCTTGCAAATATATAACGTCTTTTCAGTACAAAGAACTAAAATGTATGCAAGGAAAACACTCAGAATTTTCATATGGAATACTATGTTGTCAACGCAATGAAACAATGAATTAATTGATGGTGCATTGATACTAACATTATGTGTATAGATTATATATTTTATAACAACGATTTAGTTCTATTTTCGACCAGATTAAGTCTTTCTGTCATGTGATGTAGCGATGGCTTGATTTTGCCCCTAAAGAAAACCATACATGAACAAACATTTTGTTTCAACTGTACATTTTACAAACACAATTAAATACACTTTATTTATAAATTAAAATATGAAAAGGGGTTTTTATGGTTTGAATGTCTTTCTGTATAGGTAGCAAAACATGGATTCAAGAAATTGAGGAGGGCTGTGGACAGAGAAAACTTGTTATACGAAGCATTCCCTTGGATTCAACGGTCCATACAGATTTCTGTAAACAGGGTCAAGATCCAGTGGTCAGTTCCATTCTGTCCTATTACATTACAACGCTAAAGTTGCGTTAAAAAGCACAGGTGACGGGGGTGTTTTTGTCCGATAAATCAGACCCCAAATCTGAACTGATATTGATTGAAAATTTGCGGGCTAAACTCGCCTATTCTTTAAAATGTGAAATTTAAATTCATGCAGACACTCTTGTTCGCACACGTTGATGTACATTTTAGACACTTGCCAGTGTTTCTAACGGCTCCAGTTACGGTCAGCTAATGCGTCCTTTTAGCAATATGTACAGAATATTTCCAGATCAAATCCTATGTTTGACAAGTTGTCACTACACGTGGAACAACACAAAACTACCTGCTGTGGCCATTCAAGTTTCAAGGTTATGATGTGCGACAACTTTGAATAAGCCTTTTCTTTAAAAAAAAAGCGCTTAGGAACTTGAAATTCTATATTATAGCAGCCTTTCTCGAAAAGTCACACTAGTAACATCTCTAGAGAGTTTCATTAGTGTATGGGAATAACGTATGCCTCACACGAGATGAATTTATAACATCTGATGCATGAAAATTTATATTTTTCCAATTTTGCAACTAAGGCAATCGTTTTGTCCTTTACGAAGGCAAAATTTGACATGGCAACATCCTCAGCATGTTTTAAATTGTTGCATGATTTCTTCATGCTTCTGCATGTAGGCAGAAAATGTTTGCAATAATTATGTGTGTGTCTCTTTCTTTGTTTCTTTTTATATTTTTTACCTCTAACGCTGCTTAGTTACTTTTAATCATTTGGGCCTAAAAATGATAATATGAAAGTAGGAAAAGCAAATAGTGACTGCTATTATTAAGACTTGGAGTCATATATTTCACAGTTATAACGCCCATTCTGAGTTGTTGCATGAATCATGGATGTCATTTTAGCAATTTCGGCATTTTAAAAAATATTTGGATGGTATTAAAGGTCTAAAGGTGCTGTTGCTATTGTGCAGTGAAGTCACATCTCAAAACATAACTGTCAAAGAAATGCTAAACAGCGTATTTTGAAGTTAGGTATGAAACTATCAATATATGTCATCATTTACACATTAGTCCTACAATGCATGTCGCCTCACTTGATATTTATATTGTTAATGCGACTAGCAACAAAAATATCAAGTGAGGCGTCTTACGTTGTAAGACTACATTATTAACAAGAAATTATAAATTTAAAAACTAGTCTTGACCTAAACAAAGCTACTAGGTCCAGTCAGATTTGGCAAGTCATAAACTGTTTAAAAAATATAACTGAACAAAAATTGTGTGTGCCCTTGCAAATATTGATCAATAAATCAGTTGAAGCCGTTATGTTCCAAGCACCAGTGGCGTACTAAGAGTAAAGCCCTAAAGAGGTTTTTGGGCCCCAAGACCTCTAGTGGCCGTGGTTTTAGCGCATCAAGACCTCTGGCACCGGGGGCAACTGCACCCCACCCCCAACCCCGTCACGACGCTACTGCCCTGCAGTGAAAGCAGCTCATGTCATAACGATTTATAAGGAGACAAAACGAAATGATCTATAATTGTAGACCAGTTTCTCTAATGAGCTGTGTGTCCAAGGTATTTGAAATAATAATATTCGCTCATGTATATAACTTTTAGCATGAAAATGACTTGGTGTATATATAGATATACTTTAATTCGAATCAAGAGAAGGACATATTTTGTGATAAAGTTCAATTAGTTGATAAGCTGTTGAGCAGCCTAGAAGAAATCCAGACTAATTTTAATATAAAAACTCTTTTCGCTGAACTGCTTAGCCAAACTGAATTTTCGAATATGTTTCTGAGGTCTGGAATAATTGCAATATTGAAGATTTGGACAGATTATAGAAGAAGAAAAAAAATCAATTGGACGCATTTATTGCTCTAGAGAGTCTCCTATATGCAGAAACCGGTTGGGAAACTCTTGTACAAGGATGCAGAAGAAGTGATTAGGCCTATTGCATTTGATTATAAATACTCAAGTACCTAACTAAGGCGACCTTCTTTCACAAAGGTGATGCGAGGCATTTCACTTCCATAGCATCACATGCATCTCTACTTGACTTCAGTTTATTTTTTGTTTGTTTCTTTCTTTGCTTTTTGTTTGCTTGGTGAGGGCGGACGTCCTTTCTCTCATGTACGACAGGTCTTTGGGACTCTCTCTCTTCCCGTAGATATGCAAAAGATCTTAAATTTTCTATCTTTGTAAAACATTTATCTAATTCAGCTAATGGGCCACCAAAGTATTATGATATTGGCACGCTACACATTAATATCCTACATACTAAAATTACACACTCGTGTAGTCCCTCAGAACCAGTCTTTACAGAGTGAACTTAGTTAACTCTCCCATGTGTACACGGTGTTATGACAACGAAGATGCTGAACATTTTTTTTTTTTTAAACTATTGCCCTTTATTTAAAACCACAGACCTTTCACTTTATCTTTTAACACACATACTGTGCAGCTCTGGATTTAGTACTGAAAGGTCAAGTGGGACTAAGAAAAGAAAAAAATTCTGTCATACTCCTAAATATTCAGAAATATATGCATGATACTAACCTATTTATTACTTACAATTATATTCTGAGTAACAAATTTATTTTAAAAAAAACAAAAAACAAATGGACAAAAGTGAATGTAACCAGTGTAAACTCTCTCTCTCTCTCTGTCTGTGTCTCTCTCTCTCTCATTAATTGCTTATTAAATTAACTACATATGTACATGTTTATTCTCTTTTCCATTGAAGTGTTTCGTGTCCTTTAATATACGAAATTTGTGACCTTCATTTTTTTGCACGCGCTTGAATTCTTTGTAAAATCAAAGTCAACTTTGAGTCATTTTATTTTGTTTGTTTTGGGAAATGACCTAGATAAGTTAAACAATTCGTGTCCAATCCCATATTATTTAATAAAATGACAATAAAATATGTTTTAAAGCAATTCACTTTATCTTTCTGAGAGAGATAATGCAAGAATGACCTTGACGCTGACTTCAAAATGGGAAATTCAGACTATGACAATATATTGTGTGAAACAAAGAATCGAAAGTTGAACGATACTTTAAGCAGCCATGTAGTAGAAGAATGCAGTTCATATAAACGCAAAAAAGATGCCGATCTATGTACTGTGGTGAGATCGCAGATTATAAAACTTGCAGGTTCACGACCTCTCTCGTTCTCGCTCACTCTGCCCATGGGCAATTGCTTTGCAAATTTTTACTTGTCCAAGTCGAATTTTTTGCTTATCCAAAGCGTCGATCAGGCAAGTGGATTTGTACAGTCCTTGACGGTGTTAATTTTTGAAAATGAAAATAAGTCTGTTTGTGGGTATCTCGTATTGGTTCAGTTAATATGTGGTACGATGATGGGTTTGGAAAAAAAAAGATTTGGTGCAACCTTAGGTTTATGATTGTTATTAATTCATCCTGTTTCATCAGGGGTGGAAGGAGGTATTTGTCAATCAGAATCATTACAGGTTAGGGGCTGATTTATCGGACTAGGGGTTGTCTGTTCAAATAATTTTCAACTAACTTAGTCCGTGAGAAATCCAGAAGTGTAGACCTCTGCTATAGATGCTGTATTGAAACGGTGATAAAACCGCCCCCCCCCCCAAAGATTAGGCATCAATGACAGCAAGCCAGACTCAAACTGATCTCAGTTCGTGGCAAATCCAGAAGTGTAGAACTCCGCTAAAGATACTGTATTTAAATGTTGCCAAAACAACACAAAAAACAAACATCTGGCATCATTGACAGCATCCCAGACTCAAACTGATCTCAGAGGTCCATGATAATGATTACATCGATTGCACAAAATCAAATTTATATTCAACTGTTAGCAAACGATGGCTCTATCAAATTTACTGATCATCGATGTAGAATCAGTGTACCCGAACATAAACGGAAGCATACAAATTGCGTTTAAAACCTTAAACATTGTGTTTCATTTAGACCACACTTCACTGATCCGGAAAAGCCTTAGAATCACAATAATGTGGATAAATACCACACTTGCAGCGAGAAACATTTTTTTTGATAAGCAATAATGGCTTCCTAATCTCTTCTCCGTATTGACGGTAAGTCAAGATGTACTTTCCAAATGGATTCGGTCTGGTTTTATGGGTTTAACGCTATTTTTCGGCACATGATATGCTATACATAGCAGACATTATATCTGGTGGAGGAAAAAAATCAGGAAAATCCGCATGAAGAACCACTGACCCATAGGAAGTTATAGGCAAGTTTTCTTACATATACACCTTGGTCAAGCAGAGACTGGAGCCCATGTGGACAGATGTGATCTGTCAGCCATCTGTGAAGGCAAGTGGCTTAGACTACTTAGTTGCCACTCATTCCTCATAGCAAACAGAACCAGCAAGTTCAAATGAAAAAAAAAGTAATGAAGAAATAACACTCGAATTTTTTATCCCCTAACCGATTAGCAAACCTGAAGGTGGAGGACGTTGACCAACAAACACATTTTAGACATTTTTGTATCCCATGTTTCTTCCTCGACTCGACAGAAAAAGCCAATGATGTTCCAACTGATGTCGAGATATGTACAACTGTTCTGTAGGGTTCAGTTTTAATGCAAATTTTGCGCGTTTCATATTGTTCGCACATCGGGTATCATTATAATTACTGCCGTGGTCATTAATATAATCACGTGTTTTTCAGACTGCGCTACAAGATCTTTATCTCCAAGAAGGAATACCAGGACTGGATAGGTCAAGTGGGGTGGGGTGGGGTGGGTTTCCAAAATTTCAAAGGGCCCCGTCTTTCCTCGAAATCGAACCAAAGCAAAAGTCTTTGTGTCTGTTTACTCAGAGTGTGCATTATACCCAATCAACGTGCGCTACAATGAAATGATGGTCAAATTTCCAGGGTGGGGTGTACCCTGATCTGTCCCTGAATACTAAAGTATGACATACCATCCAATAACTGCGCCTCAGATCATTGATTTAAGTGCCAGAGATTCGGGATAAGTCGTACTATGATTACCAATTATGTGGCCCGTTTTCATCTTGGATTCTAAAGACAATATGTCTTCCTTTGACTGCAGAAAATGTCAAACAAACGATATGCTCCTCGGCCGACTGCTCGCGTGACTTCCTCTTGATACACTACAAGGAAGGCGTACTTTGTCCTAGATCTGATATGCTAGGACCGCTAACCCGATACACATAACACCACCAGAGTCGTGTGTATACCAATAACTTTCCAAAACATTATGTTCAACCTATTGTCACACTGTGACCGAGACTGGAAAGAGATTGAAAGAACTTTTAAAATTTTATTTAATGGTAGATATTAATGTCTCAAAATGGTTAACGTGCGCAATGTATCAATGGACAGTTTAGTTTTCAATGGATAATGCCTTACAGTCTTTCTTAACAGTTGCACCTTGGCAGTAAGTGGGTGCAATTTATACGGCCGACCTTCCCTAACTTGTGCATAAGAGTTCTGACTGACTATAATGAATATTGAGTGACATACTTTTATGATAACTGACAGAAAGCAAACGTTTCAAAGTGACATATTCATCTAAAAGCACCATTCCTCATCGCAGCATTCAATACCAAATATTTCACAAATACTTAATTTTGTTTACTAAATGGTCGGTCTGGATTGCAAATATAGTAGAGCACAAATGCTTGGATCGTAAAAGAAAACAAATCACTTATGATGATGTTTCTTTAGCTGGACCCAAGTCATCAGATAATTTCGTATGACAAGTAAGTCTCAATGACCCACATTTACTAAAAAGTCCCACAAAAATGGCATCTACTGATATTTTGAGCATTTATCAACTATACAGGATTCATGCAGAAAAAGTAATTAAAATAAAGTAGTCAGACAATGTGCTATTAATTTATCCCCGATAACTTAAAGATGTGCAACGGCAAGCTAGTGTCCGTTGCCATTGATGTGAGTGGGGAGTTAGCAGCAGCAGTGGTATATTTTTTTACATTAACATTTGTGGTGTAAGCGTGTCAATATGAAGCGACTCATCATGCGTAAAAGGAAAACACGCTTTAACGCAATCTTTTAATCTTTATATATATATATATATATATATATATATATATATATATATATATATATATATATATATATATATAACAGTGCGGGTTCGTATCCTACAATCAGACAAGCCTGGATTACCTACCGTGGCGTGTCCTAGGCCAAGGCACTTTACCCCAATTGCCTTGGCACTAAATAAACTATTTGTTTGCTGTGTCCCTAACCAAATCAAATATAAATGGGCTGATAGAAAACTTGCACAAAGCATACCTCTGTAATCTTATATACAAACACCCACATTTGTCTGTGTCCCGGCTGACAGACCAGACGTCGCGAGTTTGAAACACGCGGTGGCATCCCAATATTTTTAATACTTTTTTTTATATATTTACGTTCAGACTTTCTTTTAAACTGTCCATCCCAATTTTGTTAAAAATTTTTAATTTTTTTTTACATTTTTCTTTTATTCCCGTCGGGCAGTTAACCTAGTTACAATACGTTTTCCTTATTAGGGCCTGGTGATTAGATAATTACGTATGAAAAGTAGGTCACAATAAACTTTTTTCTTCTAACATCATTAATACAACTTTAAGTGTTAAGAAAACTAAAGTTCATAATCCTGTGTCCCAATATTTTATTTTCTGTATTCAAATTATTACATAAGTCCAGATCAATGGTAATGATATCAAAGTAAGTTTCGCATGTCATAATCGCCCATAATCATAATTTCCGACTACCGTTCAAGTGAAACCATTCCTCGTGCTCATTGATATGCAATAGAGGACATGTGATCTGATACGTGAAAATGTAAAAAGAAACCCCACATACTATAGGTATAACCAGGCCCGGCCCTAGGGCAAGGCGAACGAGGCAACCGCCTTGGGCCCCGCGCTTCTCCGCAATGCAATTTTTCTTTTGCTTGGGGCCCCGCGTTCATCGCTTTGCTGCTGTGTGCCCCGCATGCTGCCTTGGACCCCGCACATGCTAGGGCCGGGCCTGGGTATAACTCTCCTCTATATAGTCATAACTCGTCGCCTCTTTTAAACAGAAAATATATGGCATTGTCTTTTACAGTGTACGTGACTTCAAAATACCATTGTAATTGTTCTCCTTTTGTCATATAGTTTACACGTTTCAGTGTGTTCGGAAGGAGTTGGTGTGGGGTGAAGGAGTAAATATATAGAACCAGAAACAGAAAAAAGAATTGGCCTGCAAGCAGGATTTACCAATCATTTGCTCTCTGCTTGAAATCTGGAATTCGACTTCTGTATACCTTTGTGTCCGGTAATACATGGTGTACGTATAATCAAAGTATGTATTTGTATTTAAAGGAATTTTCCCTGATCTTTCCCAACCCGTTTTCGATATCTTGACACTTGTGTTGTGGTGGGAGGTCAGAGCGCAATCCCTAAAAAACAACCAAAGAAACAAACATGGTACCAAATTTAATCGACATTTTATCGAATCCAACTGCCTAATAACTGCAAGTATAATATATATCTTTTCATTCATAGGAATTAAAACGGATGCACTCTACAGTTTCGCACTTTGCACAGTGTTTGATTTTAAAGAAAAAAAATAATTCCCATGTTTTTCTCAGTGGTTATCATGGGGAGTGGGTAACAGACCTTGTATATCGAAAGTATTATGAAAATAACTTTTAATTCTATTTACTTTGGTGTCTGATTGATAGGATGTAATCTGGGTTGTAAAGTACATAGCTTGGCCTTGTTTCACATGTGCTCCTCTCAAAAGACTGCAAGCTCGCTTGGTCATTTTCACTTCCTGGACTTCTAAGGTAAATTGGAACATAACGAGCTGATAATAGTCAATCCAATGGTAGAAATAGGCGAGGTGGTTCGAATATATTGAGGTTTCTATTCCTTGCAGAAGAAAATAATGAGGTTATTTTGTAAATTACAGCGCCAACATAACTCCGAGGCAAAACTTTGTCTCGTAGAAATAGCCGTGATGGAAAGGGTACGGATTAAAATACTACCACTGGTCAGTCTGGATTAGCTTCCTTGGTGTGTCCTTTGGCAATGAACTTTATTCCAACTGTTGCAGCGCTAGATTGTGTTTGACGTGCTGTAAAATACCCAACCAAACTGACCTCCCACCCCAACGTCATTGCCAAAACATATAAAACGGGGTGGGACGGCCCATGTCCTTTGTGTATGAGGAGTTCACCTTTGTGGTCCTCTTGTAATGAAAGATAGGTATATACAACGGATAAGGATCGTCGAGAGTCTTTGAAAAACAGATATTTAAATGGTTGAATATGCAAAAATACCATGCTTTCTAAATACACTGTACTTGCATTATTTTCAAACAAAGCAGGTAAAACACATAATATATTCATAAAACACTAGATTTTATGTGCTTTTAATCTTCATTTGTAAGTCAAAACACAATTGTTTCAACGGAAGATGGCATTTTGCTGCATACAAATCTTTCCGGAACACTCCCGCACACAGCTTAGACACTGTATTTGTTAGCAGCTATATCTTGCATCAAATTCGCCACATTATATATAGTTGTGTTATTCATCGCGGATATACGAGTCGCCAAACATAGGATTTGATTCGGAAATATTCTGTATATATCGCCCAAAGGACCTTTCAACCGACGATAGTGCAAGAGACGCAAGAAATACAGGTAAACTTCTAAAATGTACAACAATATGTTGTGGATTGATTTATCTGCAAACGATTCCTCGATTTTATGAACAGATGCTATCAGACCCACAAACAGTCCATCAATCTACACAGATCTGGTCAGGGTCGACAAGAGGGGTGGAGCAATCGGGGGGCACGGGCCGAACAACACTTTTAATTTTATGAAAGAAAATTTTTGTATGAAGAAGAACTAGGAGAGGCCTGGGTGTTTCTTTCCCCAGGGCCCGTGATCACTCTCTACGACCCTGGATCTGGTGGTCTGATTTATCGGACTAGAAGTAACCCTGTATACAACAATGCATTATATATTGTTAATACACAAATGCTCTCCTTGGAATGTAGGAAAGTGTCTCATAATGGACAAATGATTGGCCCTATAAAGGCCCACGTGTCTGTTCTTAATTTTAAAAAAGACGATTCTTTTCCCATAAGGCGGAGGTAGATTTCACTCCGATTATTCTAACAGAGCACACGTGTTGTTTGTAATTTTCATAAGCTAGTAAAGAAAAGTTTTAAATCCAACTTAATTCCTCTATCATTCTTAATTGCCACTGAGACTATACGTTGTTAAATTTAAGGAAACACTTAAAAAAAAAAAAATCACACTAGAAAAATCACGGCCAATCCTTGCCCAATTTTATTATCATTTATCTCCGAAGACATTCTCATACAAGTAACAATTGTTTTTAGTATCTCTTCCAACGGGTATATCCATCCGTACTATCTTTTAGAAGAGTGTAAAAGAAGAAAGAAACATCCATCCATCCCATCCATCCATCCATCAATTGTTTTTAGTATCTCTTCCAATGGGTATATCCCTCCGTACTATCTTTTAGAAAAGTATAAAAGAAGAAAGAAACATCCATCCATCAATCCATCCATTGCGCCAGAATTATGTTCTGCCATTGCGTCCATGCATTCACATGCCCAATTACCCACGCACACACCTAAACATACATACGTACATAACAGATTCATAACATGCTGTTTGGAATACATTTTAGGAAGATTTGCAATAATGACAAAAGGATTGCGGTACGGGGCGGAGTTAAATTGTATATGTGTCCTTCATTAGAAAAAAAAAAAAGAATTCTTCAACGGACAATTAGTAGAAAACCCCTGGTCAAAAGGCAGCAACAAAACTAAAGACTATACGCAGAGCAGCAATGAAATAAATTACACAAAACTAAACCACCTGGTGCAACTTAGAATTAAATGGTGAACAGATTCAAACATTGTGATCATTAATAATTCAACACGGAACATAATCCGAGCGCTGAAATGCAGAAGAATGGGAAAGGATTTCCAAACTGATACATAAGATAATGCTTACTGAGTCTAACTCAACATGTTCGTGAATAAGGAAGAAATATGTCAATAATTATTTAATAATGAAATATAATTTCAAAACCTGTCTTTTCATTTTAAATGTTAAATACACATATATTGCTAAGTTCAGTAAAAGTTTCTTACGTATGCACTTCATCAGCTCAACACATGATATAAATATTTTGCAGCTAGGGATTTTCTCAGGAAACAGTACTCATTACAAACTAATGAAATGTGATATTCGTTCCCTACCTCATTTGACCACACAGTACATACATAACGGTGAAATACTTTTCATTCGTTGCTGAAATAAGTAATATTACATTGTCAGGGTTTATCAATCACCGCAGGTTTTACCATACTCTAATTTAGTGCCATCCAGAGTGTTACAATTTCGGCAGGTTTTACAGTACTCTAACTCTATATGAACCCAGAGTGTTACAATCTCAGCAGTTTTGCCGTACTCTGACTTAGTGTCAACCCAGAGTGTTACAATCTCCGCAGGTTTTACAGTACTCTAACTTAGTGTCAACCCAGAGTGTTACAATCTCCGCAGGTTTACGGTACTCTAACTTAGTGTCAACTCCGAGTGTTACAATCTCCACAGGTTTTGCCGTACTCTAATTAAGTGTCACCCAGAGTGTTATCAAGGAAATTCATAATAATAAAATGTGACTATGCTTTTCTTAAAGATATATCTGATCACATGTTGAAGTAAAGAATTTGCTTAGTCACACATTTAAATATCTGGAACTATATCTTGGATAATAAGAATCATTGGGGAGACCTTCCTTTGATAGACTACAATCTTGAAATACACTCCTCTGATTAAGAAAATTAAATTAAATAAAACCTGCCTAAATAATTGGAACTGGTCTTTCATAAAATTCCAGAAATGTTAACAAGAACGCTGAAGTTAGTGCGAAAATGTAATTGTTATTCAAACATCTACGGGCACCCGAGCGGCCTAAGACGTTCGCCGTTGCAGATTTCACTGACATATCAACTCTGTCCACGTTGGTTCCAGCTCCGCTTGACCACAGTGGGCTTATCTTCCATTCTGTATGTATACATGCATACGAAATATCTGCAAAACAATGTAGCATACAAGATCATACTTCTAAGGGCACGCGCACTGACCACGCGACAATATAGCCATGACAATAATCTTTTATTATAACGCGTGCTTCTTTTATCTCCTAACCGATAGATAAGTTTATGCGGTAAAGCATTGCTCCATAAAGCATTCTCATTGCCGTATTATTTGATTGCTCCGTCGACGAATGACTATGGACCTATCATGCTCCTTAATACGGAATAGTATACATCTGTTTGATAAAAATGGCTTTGATATCTCTCCGGTATTCAAACCCGACTTAAATATTGCTTAAAGATACAGTTAACAATCCATAATTCACGTCAAGCTCTTCATTTATATGATATTATGATTTTATACAGAATGCGTCGCCTTCCACTAAATAGTTTTTCAACGGTATAGGAGTTAATTTAATCATATGGCGTTTCCACTTTATTTGAGATCCTATTGAACAGTCAGGTACTGATTATTCGATTTTAAATGCAGTTGACAATTTCAAATTCATGTTTATTTCGGCTGATTATTGATTTATAAAGAATGCACTGACTAATATATCCTAACAAACTTTCCTAGCGTACATGTATGACGTCAAAGGTAGACCCTTTTTTTCCCCCGCTCTACCACCATTGTAGTGAACAACTCACGTAGTAGCGTTATTGTGAACATAGCTTCTGAAATACATGATCGATACGTCAAACGATTTGAACTTGAAAACTCGGGGGAAAATTGATTGAAAGAAAGCGTCTGGCATGAAAGATGAACTGTATACTAATCAGCATGTAATGCATATATAGGAAGCATTTCGATGCTTTGAAAATGTTTTCCATATCAAATGAAACTTTAAAAGTTTTGGATTTGAAAAATATGAAATTCTGGTCGAGATTTATAATAAATAAATGAAGTATGAAATGCAATAAACCACACATTTAACTTTTATTTATGTTATGTGCCAGATGCATCTAAGAGATAATTCAAATCCGCTACTGGATTCAAATGCACACAAATAACGACTTTAACAATGCTGCAATTACCAAAATGATGGTGCAGAGATATGTTGGGGTATTTATCTTCTAAATATATGAAGCTGATGAAGCCAAACTAGTTGTTTATAAAGAAAAAAGGTGGAAAAGCAGCAAGGAGAAAATAATCAAGGCATATTATTTATGTATATCTATATTTTTATAGCTCCTGGGCAGATCTGGGTCTCTGCAGTTAGAAGTTGGACTCGTCTTATAAGCGAGTACAAACGCTATTTTAAAATAGTTTTCCACATACAGTATATTGTGCAAATTGTGATTTACTGAACATTCATAACCTGTTCCAATCCGATATTAAGTGTCAAAATAGCTGTCACTCTTCGACGAACGGTAACTGTTTAAGTGCAAAAGTTAAAATATCAACTAAATATAACTCTTACGATGTAATTTTTTGATTGGCGATTTTACCTCTCATTCCACTCATTTACGTTTGAACACGCTACAGGAATGGGGGACGGGTGAATATTGATTATCAACACGCTACAGGAATGGGGGACGGGTGAGTATTGATTATCAACTGCAATCAATTGACTATCGAAATTAGGGTGCGGAATCTGTTACCGAACAAGCATTTCAATATCACAAAATTCACATTTAGTCTGTTGAGAATTATCTTCAGCATGACTTTGCTCGGGTGCCTGATCAGATTGATGGTTCTGTAGTTTTGGCATAGCTGTAGGTTTCCTTTCTTGGGGAGCACGATGACCAAGGATTAAGTCCATGTGGTGGGCCGTTCTCCTGTCTACCATATCTTGTTGCAGAGTATTGTCAGGACTGTGACTATTTCATCTCCTCCTGCTTGAATGAGCTCTGCTGGTATGTTGTCAATGCCGTCTGACTTTCCTTTCTTTAGTGACCTAACTGCAATTTCTATTTCTTCACGAAGAATGGGATTGTCATCAATTTCTTCTGCCTGATGGCAATTTAGTACTGCTGGATCTCCTTGGGTCTTATGATTGTACAATTCTGAGCAGTATTCTGCCAATAATCTCTACTTATTTCAGCTGTTCCACTCCAGGTTCATTTCTTTTATATAAGATTAAGATATTGCAGAAATCTGGTGAAAAGCAGAAATGTCTAAAAGTAGAAAGACATACAGAGAAAAGAAGAAACAGATGGATAGTTAATTTCCGTAAATTAACTTGCTACTTCAGTAAAACAAGAGACACAATTTAACTTAAATTTTAAAAAATGAGTTTTAATTAAAGTAAATAACTACTTAACAAGAAAGCTATAATAAATGGCCAAACTTTGATGGATGGAGATAAAACTTCTTATGAAAAATAAAAAAACTAAAATGATCTGATAATGGATGAAATAAATTAGTGCGCTGGACTGCTTACAATCCTAGTCACCACTCCGAGGAGTATATCCCTCTCGGTAAATGTTAAATTACAGAACAACAAGTCGGATTAACACCACACATTGGCAACAGTGACAGCACCGACAAAAGCTAACCGGAACGAACAGCGACCCCGCTGCTATCGATGTGTCAGTCGAAAAGTCTGCGTTAACACCGGTGACCAGACTCTCCGACACATGCAAAAAGTAGCACGTGAACTGATAGGTAAAACAGTCCGTCATATGGCTCCCAAGCAAACTCCATATTATAGACCGAATAAGACCTAAACGAGCCGAATTAAATATGAAAAAAGCTTAATGGAAACTACACATTAAATTCACCCATCATCACAGTAGTAATACGGTTTATCCTACCGTGTTTACCATATTGTCACAGAATGGAGAAAAAAGTCCGGTAAGTCGAACTTTTTTGCCTTCAATATGTTACGTAGAGCATGTCCACTTTGTTTGATCGGATATATGGAACTATTTCCCTCTTGAAGTGTAACTTTGCCACTCGTGAAAATACAGTGTTTCCATTTCACTCTCGTAGTATTTCCGTACATTTACTCTATAGAACGTAGATATAATCTATTGATAATTTTTACATCCGGGCTACAACAGACTGGCCTCCCGTATCAGGTAGGTGAATAAATTTGGTTTACTCAGGTCTTATCCTCCTTCTTGCCTGACAAAAGTCTAATTTTGTGATTATAGAGTTTCTCAAAAAGAATCTGGGAAAATCTTGGAGATACATTTCAACATGTTGTTGGTTATAAATAGTTACTTTTGTAAATAGTTCTATAACAAAAATAACAGCTAGAAGGATTTTCTTCGCTGTCAAAGACAATGGTCTGCAAAGATAAAAGCAATCAATCACCTACTCGAATGAGTCAGGTAGCGGTGTTTGATTGGTTGAATACCAGTGATTACGTCAGTTCGAAATAATCAATATATTTCACAACATGTGACATATATCCGGGTCCAAAGCATGTGTCAATTAATCCCGTTTATATAAAGTGTGTTATCACATAGTCTTAATAGAGTAGGTCAAGACTAGATACCTTGCTTTTGATTGTGCATCCATGAGAGAGAGAGAGAGAGAGAGAGAGAGAGAGAGAGAGAGAGAGAGAGAATTAAAAACCAACGACCCTTTATCTAATTTTCTGTATAATTGCAAATCAGAGATTAGAATTTGAACGTTCCTGGTCTTCATTTTCTTGTATTACTGAGCAAAGCAGATACCAAGGGTTCGCGGACTAATCATTACCTACACAAAAGCAAAGTAGGTCCAGGTATTCCAGCTTTGTTGGCTGCCAGTTCCGTCACGTTATATTGTGCACCAAATATCTACATATAAACGTGAGTAAACTTCATTGATGATTAGACTTCAGTGCAAGCAATAGCAAAATATTCAGACCAGAGTTTTTGTCTGCATTTACAAATGACACATAGTTTTTAAATTCTAATTAATTCGGGGTTCGGTTTGTGTGTAAATGATTGTTGTTGAATAGGTTCTTTGTGTTAAGGCCATGGAATGGTTAGATGTTTTTGAAGGCGCATGTTGGAATATTTCAAACTGAAAATTACTCATATGATAAGCTAATATATTGATGTAAACCCTTAACACAGTTATCTTTGTTTCTTTTCAGGCATAAAGATTTTCTGTTTTGTCACTGATTTGCTGTATTTGCACTATTTCTTTCTATCCTTCTTTACTTACATTTCACAAATACCCTTTTCAAACAGTGGTGTTAAAGTTGTTTTAGGAAGTTGTCTTTGTCCCCCGTTTACCAACACATTCTTAAAAACAACAAAACGAGGTCGACATATTGATTTTGGACATAATTGTAAGGACAGAAAAAGAAAACACGATTTCGAATTAATGCGACACTTAGTTTCTTTTTCAGGATCTATTATTGTCATTGAGGTCAAATATAGAAAAAGGATAGCTGACGATCGCGTCTTGGGATATTTAAGTACATCCAGCATTTCGAAACTAATGCCTAAATCTCGAAAGAGAGCCGATCGAAAGTCTGTAGTTTTGAAAATCCACACTGGAAAATATGGAAGCATCCCACAATGTCCAATGTTCGGGGTTTTAATGGGAATTTATATCTCTTGCATATGTGAATTATAGAAAATATACCCTTTTATAATTCTATCAGACACGATATATAGTGAAGCATCTTGAGCTCAATACAAATGAAAAAAAGTGAACCCATCGAACGATTAGTATAAATGATTGCTCTTCAATACAGGTGGGAAATAACCCGGAATATAAAAAAATGACTAATCCAACAGCAGCAGCAACAAAATAGACTCGCACAAGTGAAAAAGCAATGAACTTATTTTTTGTAGCCCTTAATTTTAAGCAATGATTTTGTATCCAGGAAACAGAAAATGTTACATTTTAATTATCATCATTTGACTGAACAGCATGTCCTACAAAAATACAAAACTGTATTTCAGAACTCAATAAACCTTTCACAATCTTAAATATAAAATATGACATTCGTGTATGACTTAAGCCGTTATCAGCCAGACAAGCCGTAAAATTTAGGATAATCAGTACACAACACTATACTTTCAATGTATAGTAAACACAAAATTGATTATGCCTTTTCAACAGCTGTATAATTTAGGATAATTGCTGCACAAAATAAACAAGTTTATACTGAACATAAAACAGATGTAATAAACGGTTTGATGCTGCGAGGGATGGAGGAGGGTCAGCAAGGAGCGATAAAGTCATTGTTCAAAGACTTGAATTATGGTCTGATCTTGACAATGTATTATATATTTCCAGAAGGACAGAAATTTGTTACGTATGAATTGTGGATTGACTTATAACTATATACAATGCCATGCAATGAAGAAATTCTAAATTTGATAAACATCTGGATATATTTTAGGAAGAAAGCGAAACATTTATTTTTCAAACCCGGCGACCTCATCATTAAAGGTAAGCGTAAACGCTCGCATTTTTATTAAGAGAAATTTAAGTCGAGTCATCTCTTTTATCTTAACCGTTCCGGTGGCTTAGTGGATCGGATGCGAAAGATCACGGGTTCGAACCCCGGCCGAGTCATACCAAAGACTTATAAAAATGATACTAACACCGCTGCCTCGCTAGGCGCTCAGCATTAAGAGGTTTGTGTTGGGACTGGTCGGCCTGGTGTCAAGATAATGCGACTGGGTGGGACATCATGCTACATGTCTGCGGCATGATGCCCCAGTGCTAGACATCACATTAAACAGCCACACTGCAGATATCGTAGTGACACGACTGAAAAATTGTTAAAGCTACGTTAAAAAACCAAAACACACACACACACACACACACACACACACACACACACACACACACTTACTTTTATCCGTTTTCATTTACAATTTGCCGGTAAACCACACAGACTGCAAAGAAATACAAACATTTATCCGCGTTTACGAAATAAAATTTATATTTTTGAATTTATTTAGGAAATCGGATAGAGTAGCACAAAAATCGAGATATCAATCATTTTAAAAAGCTAGGAGATTACAAAGAATGATCCTGTTATGAATTCATTCTGAAGCAAAATAGTCAGTTCTTTCACTCTGAATGACTTAGCAAAACTTTATGTGGCCGTCCTAAATTATATCTCTGATTTGACATAACCAACAGTGGGGCTTCTCATATTAGCGTTGCTTTAATGCATCTTAAATATTTTCAAAAACTGAATTCTGGGGTGCATCCTAAGAAAACACATCGACTGTAAATATTGACCATTTTGACCTGAAGGCCGTGATTGCTATTACGCCATAATAACTTCATTGAGATTAAGTCGACTGGCGACAAAACGCAAACTCAACAAATTCAGTTTGTTTGCCTGATTAAGTCAGAATCTCTGAACGACATCCCTTCTTTCCCCCCCCCCCCGCACACACACAAACATACATGGAAGTCATATGCTATTCCAGTAGCTTAGTATAAAACAGCGAAGAATGTAGCATGTCACCGTTTCTATTTTCCAGATACCGTGGCAACATCTATGGTCGGTCCATGAATAGTCGCTTAAAGTACAGATGAGTAAATGAAGGAAAAACTGGTATATATGTTTATCACATATTCAATACACTTTACATATAGTGTGTGTAGTTTCATATTTTTTATATGACAACATGTTTAAATATCACTTTATGCGATTCTGATTGGTCCAACTAAACCCATGAAATTCTTGCGCAGTATTCTTTCTACTGATTGCTGCGATCGTGGGAATTTTTCCTTACCCCGCCTTCTGGAACATTTGGTTTTTATTGCTACAACAAAAGTATCCGGTTGAACAAAACTAATAATGTTGTATCAGCGACACCATCTAGCGATTTAACCAATCAGAACACATCAAAAGGAGCAGTCATATGCAATTGTCACCTCTCGAAATTATATGTCCACATCGGCTCGCCTAGGTCGATAATATATTTGTTCTCTGATGAAAACAAAATTAAAAAAAAAACAAACAATAACGTTAATCTCTCAGAAATGTAACATTAAGTTAGGAAGGCCATGGCCTGCATGTTGTGACCAAGATCAAAGGCAATGTGAAAAGGTCGATCGAGCATGTTGCAGAATTAACTGTCTCAGCTTCGTGGCTATTCATCCTGTGTATAGACAAAATATTGCGAGAGGTTTAGGAAATATAAGCGAATGAAGAACTACAACTTAAACTTTAATGCAAAGTTCCTATGACTGTTTCCTTGACCTAAAGATGAAAGGGGCGATAATGTTTTATCTTCATAACGGTTCCTCTTAAGTATGAATAAATTCATAAAGTGGTTAATGAAATATAAGCAAACGAAATCCCCGTCGTCGAAAAAGTAACCGCTATAGCTCACTTCATTAAAGTCTACCCGATAAATATGCTGCCCATAACATCAGATGGGTTTCTGGGTTCAAATGAATTATATTCCGGGTCAGTGTTTGTCTTTTTATTCAAATAATGCTTACCAGTGTTCCGACCGTGTATATCGTTCAAAATGTTTTCTTTATTTAGAAAGAGAATTGAATCACTTTGAGATCTATGAAATTATATTCTATTGTTTGAAGGAACTCGTATGACTTGTTTTTCTGAGTGCGTGACGTGACTAATAATGTTTTAGTGAATAAGCTACTATATACATGTCAAAATTTAGTTTTTAAACGACGAACTTGATTCATTATTTTCAATAACAATGCAGTTATTTTTAGATAAGTTCTTTACTATTACTGAAACCTAATAATACATACGACAGTAACAATATAGATTCCATTGTTTTTTCCCTTTCATTGCAAAACTTGACTATGTTATGCGATAAGAAATTGAGGTCAAAGAAAGCAAAATAGAAATTATTCAAAGCAAAATTACATTTTCCTCCTTGTGTAGTAGGATAAACGGGACAAGAGGTAGTAGCGAAGGAATTGCTGAATATATAAACACTGATTGGTTTTCGTGTGTTAACCTTTCTGGTTTACTGGAAAATTAATAGCCACATTGAAAAGTTAAGTAAAGAAAGGAATATCATTACAAACTATGGGCCACCTTGAGCATGTAGATAAAATCCATGGGTGCGTCGTTAAACTGTAGTTAACCGATAGCTATTGGTCTTACGTATGTTATATTTGATAATCACATGTTTGTTTAAGTTTATTTATGAGTCTATGCATTGAAAATCAGAAAAAATATAATAAATTCTTAGGTCTTGTCGCTCAATTTGCACAACAAGAGATGTGATGTGATGTGATTATGATTTTTAACGTAACTTTAACAATTTTTCAGTCATATCGCTACGATGTCTGCAGTGTGGCAGTTTATAGTGATGTCTAGCACTGGGGCATCATGCCGCAGACATGTAGCATGATGTCCCACCCAGTCGCATTATCCTGACACCAGGCCGACCAGTCCTAACACTAACCTCTTAATGCTGAGCGCCAAGCGAGGCAGCTGTTAGTACCATTTTTGTAAGTCTTTGGTATGACTCGACCGGGGATCGAACCCACGATCTCCCGCATCCGAGGCGGACGCTCTAACCACTAGGCCACCGGAGCGGTATCACAACAAGAGAAATATCTCTTTTTAAGATACATGTTGTTTCTTGTTGCAATACTGATTATTTAGGATAATCTCGAGTTAAGCATGTACCAGCGACAAAATTGTGGTAAATGCAAGCAATGACAAACAGAAGTGGATAATTGACATTTTCTGATAAAGTAAAATTAATGACCAGTCTAAGATTTTATCTGCGAAATGAAAAAAATTCTGAGACCACCGAATGTACTCTAACAAGAAAAGAAAAAAAAAAAAAAAAAAAAAAAAAAAAAAAAAAAAAAAAAAAAAACATACACACGATTCCAGCAAATAGCTAAATGAAAGTAAATAAACCGTTTGAAAGCAGGTTTTAAAGAACGTGCGACTTTAATCTCAACTGAAGTATAATCCAGCTTGCTTCTTAGTACTTTAATGCCCATATCCTTCCCTGGCAAACTGAAGGCATAACTGTTGTTTTTTTTCCCCTCCAAGATACAGTTGAATTCTGTTTGAGCTCTTGAAGTTATATTCTATAAGAAAACATCTAGTCAACTAATCGTTGTTACGTGTATTCTTTCTACAAGTATTATTTTGATTTCAATTCTACCGGATTAAGCACTGATGTTCTAGTGCTAATCATAAAATCATAAAAAATGCATTTACAAGCAATGCGTTTTTATTTTGTATAAAATCTGCCAGCACCAATATGACCCGATTTTGGCAATTTGTCGAAAATATATGATTATCGAAATCTTTAAAAAAATCTATACAGAAAGTTTTATGATTTTAGAGTAGTTGTTTTGTTTTTTGTTTTTGTTTCGTACCGTATTTATATTAGAGCAAAACAAAGTTGAGAACACATTATTATGATTTCGACACAAGTTGATAAGTGGTTGAACGTTAAAAGAACTTAACACATGATTATGATTTCGACACAATTTGATAAGTGGTTGAAAGTTAAAAGAACTTAACACATGATTATGATTTCGACACAAGTTGAAAAAAGATTTAAAGTTAAAATAAAGGACGAAAAAAAAAAAAAAAATTTAAAAATAATTTATAACTGAACAAAACGACGGATCACAAAATTTTACAATGACATCATCTTGAAAACCCCAACCATATACTTGAGTATATATCAAGTTTTATAGCACTCTTTCTCTGTATCCTGTTCCAGCATGGATGTTCCATGGTTTGGAGGCCAATGTCACCACTACAACTGCGTCCTAAAAACCATCTCGGCCAAAGTGGAGGTGACTCTTGTTTTAAATTTCTTGAACAAACCATAAACAGATTAATCCTCACAATCAGTAACCGCCTAGTGGTTAGAGCGTCTGCCTCGGATGCGGGAGGTCGTGGGATCGAACCACTGCCGAGTCATATCAAAGACTTATAAAATGATACTAACAGCTACCTCGCTAGGCGCTCGGCATTAAGAGGTTAGTGTTAGGACTGGCCGGTATGGTGTCAGGATAATGTGACTGGGTGGGACATCATGCTACATGTCTGCGGCATGATGCCCCAGTGCTAGACATCACTATAAACAGCCCACTGCAAACATCGTAGCGATATGGCTGCAGAATTGTTAAAGCTACGTTAACAATCCAAATAACACACACACACACACACACACACACACACGGACAGAGTCAGTAGTGTACCCCAGCAGGCTCACGTATGAAGCATGGACCCGATGCGCCTTACGGATGTTGTAAGAGAATGCTGCTAGAGGAGACACCACCACCACCACCACCACCTGTATGCATTCCGTGTTGATGTTCCAGCTGAGGTCTATGACTTTTTCAAAGGAACGTACTTTATATTTATATTTATATATGTAAACTGTCTTTGTATTTTAAGAATTGTACCCTTTTGTAGCCTTTATCTTTCCATTTGCATGCCTTTGGGATAGCTAAAACAACCCGGCAGTAGCACACACACGAGTAATGCACCATTGGTTCCTATTCTAATAGCTTAGAAATATCACGAAAAAATGAGCTTAATGTCGGTATTGCAACCGCAGTATTTTGGACCGAGTTGTGATCTTTACCGTATAAACTCGCTTATAAGACTGTCCAACTGCACACGGAACTGCATAAGGCACCTGAAAATCTGGGCCTGTACAGTGTGTTAGGAATAATAAGTAGAACAAACAATACTGAGGTGAGACACACAAAACTTGTAGTGAAAAGAAAATGCAGAATTATCTATAATATGGGCATGTATTAGATTTTGTACCAATGAACGTTTGTCCCGGTATGGCATCAAAACCACATTCCGACGAAGCACTGATAAATTGAGTGAGACCTGCACAACATAATCTAATATTGATTATAAGAAATAATATATTGATTTTCTGTCTGGATTTAAAGGCATACTGTATCACATGAATCAGCGCTTTGTTTATTTAGTGCAGCTTGCCAAACATTCTCAAACTTTTTGCCTGGCGAATTTGCTATGACCTAAAATGTTAAGCCCATCCCACAGTTATCTTGTTTAATATCTTTAAACTTTCTTTCCTACTTTCCCAATAAATATATAATAAAAAGCAAGTCATAACTAGTGCGTTTATCAAAATGCGAACACTTTGTCGGCGCAGGACTTGTATGCCTTTAGCAACAGAACGCCTCGCCATTGTTAGTAGAAAAACATATCCGAGTTACTGACCATTCCCTCTGATAGAGCTTGAGTTTGGAGTTTAGTTCATTCATAGTCATAATTTCTGACATATTTCGGACATTATTTTTGTACCAATGTAATCAAAGTCATGTTTTCGGACACCTTTGTGACATTATTTCTGTACCAATGTAATCAAAGTCATGTTTTCGGACATCTTTGTGACATTATTTTTGTACCAATGTAATCAAAGTCATGTTTTCGGACATCTTTGTGACATTATTTTTGTACCAATGTAATCAAAGTAATGTACTAAACCCACCCCGATTTAAAAACGAAAAGCATCAAGGATATAAAAACAAAATGCACACAAATTAGTAATTTCATTCATCATTTTATAATTTCTAGTCTGACTTTCGTCGAGGGTGGGGTGGGGCCTCTGAGAATCTCATCTGCGTTGAATTTCAATCCAAATGGGAGATTCTTCACTAGGAAGGTGGCCATATAGCGTGGACGAGTCTATATTTTCCTATCGATAGGAGTGGTGTAGATCATCGTTTTTTATATGCCCAGAATAATTACGCAAATCTGAGAATTACATCCCTTTAAAACTTGCCATTTTTATTTTGTTCAGGTTTTTTTTAGAAGAATTAAAACTAAACATTTCAAATAAAACTAAACATTTCAAATATTTGATTTTAACGACACATTATAATTTTTTTCTATGTATGTGTAGTCCAAGGAAACTCACCCCTTCACTGGGGGCGTGTGTTTTCCGGATATAGAGAAAGAACTATTTATTTGATAGCGTACGAACAACGTCAAGGTCGCCAATACATCATATTAAAACTTCGGGCGATTTGAAACCTAACTTACCTCAAATCCATTACATCAGTCTCACTCAATTAATATACGTAACTTAATCGGCATGTATGTTTTTAGTCATTAACCTTTTTCTTCCAAAATAATATTGACTTGTATTCATAGTCAAGGTGTAATTTACAACTTTCGAGCTTTCAAACTGTGTCACATTTTCACATAATGATCTCTTTATAAATAATTTATACATCGATTTTTGCTTTTGGAAGATTAGCTTTCAGTCGGCTTTTCTACTGAGTTAATAAATATTGTACAATTGCCTTAAACCATATTTAATCATAGCTTAACAACTTCATCGTCTTATAGAAAATGTGCAAAGGTCTGATACAAATTATTAAGAACGAACATAAAAGATTATTAATGGTTTGTGGTGAGTATACAATGATTGGTAAATGTGGCAGAAAGCTGAGTATCGTAGGTAAATTAATTTCCGGTAAAAATGTAAGGAATAAATATATATTATTGACATTTGATCACACTTATTTTAATTCTTAAATTAAAATAAGTCCAATTACACATGCTGTGATTATGTTTCTATTCCAGTTAAATTGAAATAAATTGGTTATTAGAATGTACATGCTTTATTCCGATATTTTTAAATCTAGTTCAGCCGAAAAATTTCCAGCAACGCCAGGACTGAAAAAATGTATTAAAATGACTGTGCCACTGATTCACCGGCTAAAAGAGTCACCCCTGTGGAAATAATACCACTGATTCGCCGGCTGAAAGAGACACCCCTGTGAAAAAATAGACATATTATAATTGTTAGCACTTCAGTACCACATAAGTTTTAATTTATTATTGTTGTTAACCATGGAATTACTCTTTTAACCAGGTTCGACTCTTGATGATTTTGTGATTAAAAGGGCAATGTCTTACTATAGTAGTCAACCAGGTTCCATTGTTGATTGATTTTGTGATTAACACGGCATTGTCTTTATATATTTTTATGCAGCTATTTAATTCACCCTCATGCAGAAGACCACCAATGTTCATGTGTCATGGTTGCTACTGTATCCATGTGGACAAAATTCTGCAAGCTAATAACGTATTCCTTCACTATTGTGTTTAACGTATTCGCCCTTTCTTCCTTTATTTTGACTGTTGTGGAGAGTACCTGTACACAGCATAAAGAAGGAAACGCGTGTATTGAGAAATACGAGAAGCATGCTAGAAATTACAAGTGTACGCCGTATGCATTGAGTACTCGTGTATCGTTAAATCGGTTACGAGACCAAAATGCACTTAAGGCTTAAACCCGTGAGTCTAATGTAAGCAGTCAAGTATTTTAAAGAGTGAAGCAAAATATGGGCAAAATAGTCATGTCAGTAGAAATGACAAAAGATGACAAATACATACTAGTATATGCTCTCTTTAAAAGAGAATTTCCTTGTGTTTGATTGACTCAGTGGTATGGCACGGAGACTAACCCTAAACAAAACTGCCTGAAGTTCGACTGACTAATTAGTATGGAGACTAATTAGAAACAGAAAAGCCTGGTGTTTGAGCGACTAATTGGAGACTATGGATAAAACAGTGTTTCCCTTTACTTTCATTTGCGCTTCAGTTTTGATACGAAAGTTTGTTTTTTACTCAGTCTGACCCCCAGTTTTGACACCAGGCAGATATTTGACTCTCAGTCTTGCACCCCTAGGAGATACGCTGATAAAGATAATAAAAAAGTATGATTAAAACAGTGTCGCTTACTTGCAATTTTCTTTCATAAATTAATGCAATAAATCAATCTTTAACTACTACAGATATATATCTTTTTGTCACAGTGTCATACAAAATTGCCCAATATGCGAAAATAGCTCTACGATTCATAGCGCATAATATGATACACAGATACCAGTTTGTTTTATTTACTTTACACTGCAATTCCTTTCCATTTATATCTGTGGTTTACTCGTGTCTAATGAAAGAAATTGTAGCACATTCAAGATTGTTAGAATCTGAATACAACTTAACAAAGCCATTTCTGTCAGTGTAGTATTATATTTAGTTAGAATGGAGAAAGGTAGCTGTGTTGCATTTTAAAACTAATGAATATTTAATAAGAATTTCCACTAATAGTAAATTCTGTTTCATCCCCTTCTGATAGGTCACCATATCTTCACAAAATCCCATATTACCGTATAATTGCAAAGTTAGAGGAAATAGGAATGTCTAATCAATCATCCACATATAATCAGAAATCTTTTCATTAATGGGTTTCAGTTATTACGCATACGCAGGGGAGAGCGCTTTTAGGCAAGGTCTACTGCGCGACCCTTCGACAAAAAATAAACAATGCAAGAAAGAGCGCATATCTTCAAATCACTGTGTGTGTGTGTTTCTGTATATATGTTTGTGCTTATATATGTGTAATGTGTCTATGTGTATGTAAATTGGGAGGCGTCGAACTATATATACTAATGATTCGATGAGTACAATTCGAATTCCATCTATGCAAGAAATGTTTACCTTTTGCAAAATACACATTTTTTTTAAATTCATGCCTTATTTTACAAGCTGGTGTCTAATAATTCATTAAAGAAAATTATGTGATTATTTTTTTTATATTCGATTACTATTATCAGTATTAATAGGAATATGATTATGTTATTATTACATATATCAATTATTATTATTACAAATGTTATTATCTATGACTTATTCAGGCACTCATCATCATTCGATCAAGCTATATTAATGTAGTGAAAAACACGCTAAACACAAATAAAACCTTATTCACTTGGATAAATATATGCAATTTATCGATCTGACTCCACTTCTAATGACTATCACAGGTGGTGGTGGTGCTGCAGTGCATTTGCATTTGTGTGATAAATAAACTTACCCACTTTCATTTGTTTTTAGCAGGATTTGAGGTGCTAAGTGGGCGTGAAGGTATAAACCACAGAAACAAGGTTATTTATTCAGAGGAAAACGCATGTAAGTATACCAACAGAACACAGAAGAAGTAGATAGATTACTCACAATCGGAAAACCTGGTTGGCGTCTTTGTCCGTTGTGCTCGGAATCGACGTAAGATTGACGCCGCTACAGTTGACGTTATACCCTTTAATGCTGTTGTGTATTGTCTCAACGCAGGCACACTTGGACGGGCATGAATAAGTCCCGGTATATCCCGGATGAATAAATAATCCAAGAATGAAGAAATACATCCACATTTTGAAAAGGAAGAAGCCATTGTGCTTCCGGTACAAGGAACTTGTCACCATGCTACGTCGGGTATAGTTGTGGACACCTCTTACAATGTAGGCTCGACGATCGCCCGCCGACCCCCACCCGCATAATTTACATAAGGAGGCGTCTCCGGCGAGTAAGGAATAGCTCTTTGAACTTAAAATTTACGTCTGGTTCCCCTGAAAGGAAGAGAAAAATGTCACACAGTCCGTGTTATATACATACTGGCGCTGAGAAAAACTGCCGTGCTGTGTCAAGTACTGTTATGGACTAAAATCAATGAAATAGTAAGTCACCATAACGGTCCTTTGATCTGCTGTTTAGACCCCTCGTTGGTACTATAAAACTAACACTGTACATACACATATTAGACCTACCCGATTCTGAGTAAAATCTATACTTACAGTATTTCACTCTAAACTGTCGCATACTGTCCTCACTTTATCATATTTCTAATATATCCAGTAACACACGCCTGAAAATAGACTGATAATCAAGGCAGTCAATATACGATATAGTCACGTGACATGAAATGGCATAGTTGCCAGTTGAAAGGCTTTGACGAGCGGAGAATATGAGGCGACCTTATTCTATGTATGTTACCTGGTAACTTATGACGCCAACAGGTACGCTTTTGTCACCCATACCTGGACACGCACTGGGACTTGCTCCGAACTAGGCCACTGGTTAAGATTAGACAGGGATACACACACGTTAGCCCATTTCGATCGGCCTCCCTGGGTGTTGGTGCTGAATTTATCTATCTAATAGTTTTCTATAATCCAACTAAAGCCCAGATATTGCTATCTGTTGAAATTGCTTTTAAGGTACACATGCTATCGAAGGCTCTTCCACTGTAATTATGTGTACTGATGATGTTTACGACTGATACGGAAAGGCCGACACACTAAAGACAATAATTAGGTGACATCGATTGCTCAACAGTACAGATCTTAATGTTTTTTCCCACATTTTGCACAATTTTAAACAATATCATTATATAATATAAACCCTTACTGCACCAGATCCAACTTCCCGACTGTGACTCTGAGCTTATAACCCGAAATCTGTCATATATGCAATAATTTTCGTCTGCTAGGTATACATATTAAAAATAAAAATTGTATTAAAATCGATAATGGCACCGGAATTGAAAGTTACATTTTAGCATTTGACCTCGCTATACCCCTAAATTTAATGGAGGGAAGAAAAATAACGTCCCTCATGCACATGGTTGCCATACCAAATTTTGTGTTCCAGACAGAGGTTTATGATGATTTGGGAAAACGGATGAATCAGTATTCTTTGATTTATAAGTTAGTGTTGGAATAATAATAATAATAATAATAATAATAATAATAATAATAATAATAACAACAACAACAACAACAACAACAACAATAATAATAATTTAGAGATACATGTTTTTCAAGATTTATGGAAGTACTCTGATACAGCCTATGTTAAAATCTTTATTAAATGTTTGCAATAAAGATGTATTCATATCTGATTGGAATAAAAACAATAATAATCCATTCAAATCAGTTCAGATTTTAAAAAAAATGAACATTGCCTCTGGCTTTTGATGAATGTAAAAGTTAGAACAGCATTATCAAAACACAGGGTCTCAGCTCCCTCCTGAGGGTTGAACTCAATAAATTTGACAGTTATAACATTGTCAGAAATCTTAGGATACGTTTATTGTGTGACGTAAATAAGGCTATGATGAAGGGATCTGTTTAGGGGTTTGTAGTAAGCCTGTTTAGGGGTTTGTAGAAAGCCTGTTTAGGGGTTTGTAGTAAGCATTATTTACCTAGAAAATCCATCACTGAAATATACAATGCATTATTTAAAAAAAAAAAATGCGTAAAGCTGATGAATTGTGGTACTAAGAAATGCTATATTTGTATTTGGCAGTTAAGCTTGGTTAGAATATTGTGTCGTCTGATCCCGTCCTCAGAATATTCAAGGTTTATATACGTGAATATATGTTTCAGTAATAATTGTTTACATATTTCCTCTATATTTACGACACAGTTTGGTGATGTCCTGGATAAATATGCAATGCTTTATGTATGTATGTTTTCATGTGTGTGTGTGTGTGTGTGTGTGTGTGTGTGTACTCTAAGCATATTGCAACAGATGCGTTACATTTTAATCGATTGCAGCTGGTTTGACGCGTGCGGTTTTGAGACATCACTCGTATTCAGACATCGAAATTGCACGTACTGCTTGAGCACACTTATCTGTGTAAGAAACTCTATTTAATATTTTTTGTTTGGTGTATACTGTATGTATATACTTAGTGATAATTAAAAGAAATGGATCACAGGCATTTTGCTGGATGCAAATGTTTAGCAAGAGTGCCCAGGAGAAACTGTGTTTTCTCTGCGGAAACACTTTCATAGAGAAACCCTTGCGTCATTTTATATTTACATTATTTAACCTTGTACACCTGGAACTCTCTTATGTACCGAAATAGGACAAACTACCGGCAAGCGCACAAATTACTGGAAAATAATTACTCGGATGCACAGGTTCCGATACAGAGATATCAGTCCATTCATATCGCAAATCAACTAAGGGTCTCCCGGTACTGGAGACATCACATTATTTAAAGTACAAAATAATTTAATATTTTAAATGCTGGTGATTAAACCTATGTCTCTAAGTGTAGATTCATCCTTGATGCAAGCGTCTGCGTGATGAAAACCATATCCGCACCAAAAAAAACTGGTGTTACGTTCCAGTATTGAGTGTTCCTACCTATGTCAGGTATGTAAAAAAGATTCACTCCATCATATGCCATATCGCTAATGAATTGCAAATATGAGGAGTGGACGCAATATAAAGACTACAAGATAGCTCTTGCTTAAATTATTATCTGTCTAACTTACCATAATGTTTTTCTTATTTCAGCGAGGATGCTGTATTCTAAATGAGAAGCGCATTGTTCATCGCTTTCGAAATCTTGAGCGTCCATTCTTGTCACTACTATCTTACTGAAAGCAGTAATCTCTAATTTGTATGGCTCTTATAATTATCACAGCAAACTTCGCGTAAGATACTCTGAATATAACCAATACCGGTGAATAAGACCATTGGGCAGTAATGGACGCAACATTCGTGGTTAGCAGTCCATTTATTTAACTGACGAGCGGTTTTGGGTGCTTACTGTTGGAGCAAGCTACTGGTCCTATGGCCGGATTAAGGTTTTGGGGGCCCCTGGGTCACTTGAGATGGGGTGTGTGTGTCCTTGTTAGATCTATAAACACACCCTGAAAGCAGCCATTAAACTGTCGGTTATATGTATGTATGTATGTATGTATGTATGTATGTATGTATGTATGTATGTATGTGTGTGTGTGTGTGTGTATGTATGTATGTATGTATGTATGTATGTATGTAATAAGTTAAGTATTTGATGGTTTAGACCTATATATGTTTCTATTTTTTAAAATACATGTAATTTTATCTACCGCAATAGTGGAGGTGGGTGGGCGTGACTGGTTGGTCAGAGCACGTTCCCCTGTGCCCCCCCCCCCTTAATCTGGCCCTGCCTTACCTACTGGATAAATTACGAAACGACGGAGTCTATGACTACATTGTTTATTCAGTGTTAAATAAGATAAAATAATAAAACTGAAAACTATGTAGCAACAGTCACAAATACAGTTGGCACCATACGTTTTTTCAGCATCTTCTCAGCAGCACATTGGCTCCAACGAAACTTTCAAAGATTCACGAGAAGAAAGTCTTCATAATTTTATGCATCTAATGGTGTGAATTAGAAACAAAGGGAAATGGCATTTTTCCTTGAAAAGTAGTATACAAAACTACAATACTCATACCTTCCACCATTTTGTCTAATGTTTCGGGGAATACATGCTGAAAACCGTGAGGCAGATAAACCTTTCCAAATAAATGTAAACATGAAGTGCGACCTGATAAACTATAAAAGATGAAAATGGTAAAATTATGAAAAGGTATAAAAGATAAATGTAAATTATGCACATTCCCTTTAAAATAATGATCAGCCTTCTTGTTGAAACCCGACCTCGACCTTCACCAGTCGAGGTACAAATTCTATACCCCCTAGTGTTGCAATTTTGTATAAGACACGAATGCGGTCGGAAAAGCTATTCAAATATTGAACAATTTTAAATTTCGCAGCGTGATAGTTTGCTTGATAGGTGATTATATCTTGTTTGCAAAATTGAAAGGCATTTCTTTCTGACTGAAATACCGCAGAATATGGGCCAAAATTCTTCTTGGGTTATAAGGTATCATTTAAACTGCTGGTGAACCTATCAACTACATGAATACGAGACATAACGATGTTTAAAGTGGTGATGTAGACTTTAATCAAATATTAAATAAATAGAACTATCGGCAATTTAAGAACGCCGGACAATACATTCAAGTTTTCTAAACTCGACTCAAGCATATAACATAATTTTTAAATTATAATACAATAAAACAAATATGTAAACAGCAGAACATATTTTTATCTCAATATTCCGACATGTTTATCAAACCACGCTAAGCAGACATTCGAAAATTCACTTTTATACTATCTTTCTATTCCTGTTTTGCAAAACTAATTTGGATACATCCGGGTAACTTATCTTAATACTTGCAACTGCTTCCCCTATGTGTTAAATACAGTGGATACAGCATCCACATTTTGTACTTCAGTACATGTACTTAGTATGTTACAGAATCTGTTAGCAAGTAAATGAGGTATAGGAACCGCGAAACAAAAGGTGTTCTTTCTAATGGTGAATAAATTTATCTCGGTTTGACATCTTTGTAACAGTTATAACAGAACGGCGGCAGGAATACTAATAGTAATAAACAAAAACGTGATACGAATCGATAGTACCACAATATTGTACCAATGTAAACCAAACCAGTTAAAAGATATAACTAAACTGATAATGCAAGAACTCTTTTCACCGAAAAGCGAGACATAATACAATAAAATATTAACTGATAGTGTAACGCTTCCACAATTGATAATTATAAGAGAACATATTTATTTTAAAAAAAAAAAAAACATTTTGAAGAGAAAATTGCACGTGAGTATTACACATAAACACACAGACACACGGAGTTGGCCTCGAACCAGTCGTTGTTCTTTGTCTGCTTCTTACCAATGATCCTTGTGGCTGTGCTGTACACAGTCTCTCTGATGTGATCACATCTCTCTTTGGCACTGCCGTAGGGAGGTTCTGAATTGATCGCCTTGGAGAGGGTATAAGTGAATTTCTCAGCCTTGTCTGGATATGACGTCTTCTTCACATCAATGCGTGGTTTACCCTCTTGCCTAGAGCGGTGGATCTTCTTTGGCTGAAGCTTCATTTTGCAGCAAACTAGCGAGTGATCGGTGTCGCAGTCAGCGCTGTGGAAGGTACGGATAAGAAGCACACCCTTCATGGCAGATCGTCTCGTGATGATTGGTGATGCTTAGGTCATGGTACGAGCACATCTTTAGGAGTCACTGCCCGTTCTCATTCATCTTCCCAATGCCAAACTTACCAAGACACAAAGGCCAGGAGTCATGGTCGGCACCCACCCTAGCGTTGAAGTCGCCCAGTAATACAAGCTCTCTTCCTTAAAAATGTTGTCGATGAGCAGGTCGAGCTCGTCGTAAAATGCATCCTTGATATCTGTGGTGGCGCTGAGTGTGGAAGCGTAAACGCTGATCAGGTTGACAGGCCCGGTTGTGGTGTGGAGGCTGAGAGATAGCAGTCTTTCGTTTCCTTGTTGGCAGGCTTCTATCATCCCCAGCAGAGAGTTCCTGACGGCGAATCCAACACCATATTCACTGGCTTCATCGGTGCTCTTTCACTGCCAGAAGAACGTGTAGTTTATTTCTCTGAGGGATCCGGAATCTTGTAGTCGTGTTTCCTGTAGTGAGGCGATATCGACCTGGAGTCTTGCAAGTTTGTCGTTGATGACTGAAGTCTTTCGAACATTGCTGATTGCCTGGAGGTCATCTGAGAGCCCAGTTAACATGGTCCGGACATTCCAGGTACCTAGCTTGAGGGTTGAAGGTTTCCTTGTTGATTTTCTTTTGTTGTTTCTTGGTGCAGTAGTTGCAGTTCGCTTGTCAGGTACTCGCATACCTTAAGCCCTACGCACCCAGCAAGGCAGGCTAACTGTGGCGGGACGGCACCTTATTGCCTGGGGGCTGCCCAGCTTGAGGCGGGCGATAGCTGTCCAGTGAGACATGTTGATCTCTCCCACTGTCGGAAGCAACCCCTGACATAACCGGTAAACTGTTGCTTCCCGTGTTGTTTCAACGCCGTGAGGCGAAGCTGGAGTGTCCTCTCCAGGGCGCAAGCCTGGGCAGGGTGATATGGAGAATCAGCTGTTGCCCATGCAACTGATTCCCCCTCTCCACGCAGCAGATGGATCCATGGGAAAGGACAAGCCGATACGTAATGGCACCAACGTCGTCGCAGGAGTTGCCGAGATGACACTGAAAGCAATGCCAAGTCGCCTTAGGGACTCCGTCTCCGGATTTTCCGTTGGGGTTTACTTCCTTAGCCTTTCCCATGGGAGGGTATAGTCACAAGGCAGCGAAGGTTTGAAGTCGGAGTTTACCTTCTCCTAGATGGGCAACCACCCAAGGTTAACGAGCCCCATCTGCCCGAAGCATCTGGTTTTGAGGCGCCAGAAACTCACCTGTTCCCTTCTCCAGTCAGTTTAAACAGGTTCCGCCGGGCTTAGTAGTTAAGCCACTCGTGAAGGCCTGGAGCTGGATTTGATTGTCAGAGGCTCTCTCAGGCGCAAGCCATTAGGGGATTTCCCAGGGAAGTGGGTGCTTATCTCCCACATCCGCCCCCGGCGATAACAACCCTTGGAACTGATTGAAGTAGGCAGCCTAAAAAAGATCGGCATGGAAAGTTATAAATGGTATACAAGCCTCAAGGGGCTTAACGGACGAACAGGTCCAGGTGCCCGCCTATATCCTATCCATCTGAGAATCACACGATTCCAAGCCCTGTAGCTTAATGGGGGAACAGACCATGTAAATGGTAGAGGAACCAGGAACTGACACACACACTCACCATAAATATAAACACTGAGTTGCTAATTATTTTATCAGAAAAAAGAGTAAGTTCCCAGACTACAACAAGAACAGATTGTTGTAGGTACTTTAAATTCATATAAACAAGCAAGTTTGCCTTGATGACGATTTAAACTAACCCTATTGTGCAAAATGTACGCGTACCACTTCATAAATTCTTCTCTGTACTAGAAAAAAACTTTATATTTTACTTGGTTTATGAAGTCTTGAAGCATGAAAATTGATTACACGGCATAAAGGTGCAAAGCGAAGCCGTTCGTGCATAGGGTGTAATCAATATTCAGGCTGCACCACTTTATGAATCCTGTGAAATATGAAATTCACTTCTTATAATTACAAATGCATGGCTTTATGAATCCTGTAAAATATGAAATTCACTTCTTATAATTACAAATGCATGACTTTACTAATCCTGTAAAATTTAAAGTCAGTTCTTATAATTATAAATGCATGACTTTATGAAACCTGTAAAATTGAAAGTCAGTTCTTATAATTACAGATAGTTATAGAAATAATAATGGTTCTGAAGGAATAGTTAGCAGAACTATATTTTAACCATTGTTTGCAGATACTGTCCAAATATCACAAGAAGGGCGCAGGAATACATGTATATTTTCCTTTTGGTGTAATGAACTAGTAACTGCTAGGTTTTTGCATCATTTGATGCTATTTTAACCAATCTAGATGCATGTTACAAAGCGAAGTGAGGGTATTCCATGTCGAATGGCTTTTAATTAGTATTAGCTACTTCTCTGAATGTGCAACTTTCAAAGATGCATCCTATTTTGCTTTGAAGTGGTGGAGTTATTAGGAGTTAAGTAGTAGTCCGTTTGAAGTTTGAATTAGTGCTGAAATACGTATGACGATCACAGAATAAAGCAAATATGCTTAAAATGTCTACAATGGCATGTGTGTCTAGGGAATCCCGAGTGAGACAATACGGCACGAGTATTGTGGCTAACAGCCTGTACGTCTGTCTTTGTGCAGTAATATCTTTTTCCAAGAACCAGCAAACCGTAAGTTTTGAATATGTATCGTCATGCGAGTGGGCGTCTTACAACTACTAATTTCGTTGCTATGTCTTGTATGATATTTGAAATATGTATAGAAACGTCCAATCTACATCGGATACAAACTGCTGCCTAACCTCTGTCATTCAGTTCCAATAAAATATATTTACACCGATATTCTCTAATAGTCATTACATTGTCATTTAAATTCGTTTCACATAATCGCTAAAGAAGATGATATTGCATTTTTGGGTAAAATATTATCACAGTATAGGTTTAGAAATTATTATCAGTTACACCTTATAACATAATCGCTTAAGATTGCATTATCGGTTCAATTAGTGTTCCATATTTGGTTAGTATTAGATTATTTATTACATTATCGGTTGAGACATTTTGTGTCGTGTTCAACGCTATACAGGAAATAGTTTTAGATGCTACTATATTCAGTAATGTAATTAAACAATATTCTTCTTCTTCTTCTTCTTCTTCTTCTTATTATTATTATTATTATTATTATTATCGCATCGAATATCTGGTAATTGACGTGATATCACTTTTTGTCTTTTGTTTCATGCTTCAGCACGACAGCATCTACACTGGTTTTTCATTTGTAAAATAACCACGTAAATGACAACACATGATAACAATTAATCGTCATTAAAATAATATAGTTTTAAATATTTAAATACGAGGTATTTGCATATCAGAAAGAAATTAAACTTTATAAATTCGCATTATCTAGGTCCCAGAAGCCAACATCGGAGGTAATCTTTAAACACTCATCCAACGTTTGGAAAGTCCGAATTCGAGCGCCGTCATGGTAGTGCAGAGTTTGTAACGTGACTAAAGCTTTGGAAACACTGATGAAACAAAAAGAAAATGGACTTTGATAATGACAGTGTTTCGATTATCCAGAATCACCTCTAGTTGAACCTTTTTCGTTTGCGTGCAATGCTAGTGAATGACAGAAAGAAACTTGGTATTCTCATTAGAAATAGGTATCACTTTTCGGTTCCTCTGCAGAAATTGCTATTTACTTGAATTATTTGAATCATAGTTTCAGTCATCATTAATCATCTTTCATATTTAAGATCTTAGTAGGCACTGTTGTATCTTTACTAATTGTGTTTAATGGCATATTATTATTATTATTATTATTATTATTATTATTATTATTATCAGCTAATACCTTTTATGGTCAGGTATTTTTGACAATTACGTTTGCTTGAGCAACACTGAATTTGCTTTGCTGTATGCGCATCTTGAGTTGGAGGTGGAGACTCACAAAGATAATATCATTAACCGTGACATATTTCGGAAACATTGGGAAAAATAAAACGCGCTGAAGGATATATTTGAGGGTGATGAGGTCGTATAAACTCAAAGAGCATGAATTACGGATGCAAAGCGATTGCAACTTGTAAACGTTTTAACACCTTGCCTGAATTTCAACAACGGAACTTGAGTCTGGACTTAAATTTAAGTTTACAAATCCAACGATCTTATTTGCTGAAAATAAAAGGTTGACTTACAATCAACCAATCAGCCGTGTTAATTCTGAACCTAACTTAGAACTTGTGTTAGTGAAAATGAGGCCAGGTTATGGATGAGGAAAGAAAACTCATTTAATCACACGCATACACATCATAAAATATATTTAGGAAGCTCATATCGCTCTGATGAGAAGTTGTAGACGGATCGAAAACATCTGAGTACGTAATAATTCTCAACTTCTACAAAAACTGAATTATGTGTTTTTCATAATTTATTAGTTCACACCTTATATCGATAAAGCATAGCATTAATCAGTTTAACAGAAAATGTCAAATCATCTTTCTCATCGAAATACAGTAGAAGGAGGATAGAGTGTTACGCAATCGAAATATAGTAGGATGAGAATGGGGTAATACGCAGTCAACAAAATAGAAATAAATGTTAAACATTATATTTAAAAAATAATTGGAAATAACTAAAACAACAATGTTTATGAAGTCACAAGTCATATACTTTTATTATACCTTTTGCAAGATTTTCAGATAACCGAGACTTACCTCAATGAATTTTTAAGAATATATGACGAATTTGTTTTATTTCTTTGTAATTTGTTTGTTTAAATATCCCATTAGAACAAAAGTGAAGGTACAATGTTAAGAATGACTCGCAAGATTAAAATATACGTTGATACTTTCGGATGTGTTTTTATTTCAATATATTTATTTTGTTCCAAGTGCAAATTAATCGTTTATAAATTCCTTTTGGAAGTAACATTAATACATCCAGAGAAGAAGGCTGTAGAAGGGACTGCCTGGTGAACAGAAAGCCCACAAGCAATTTCATGAAAGCCTCGACCAGTTCGAACCGGTGTTAATTGATTGAATAAACCCGATCTCACCAACATATGACTGCCACACAGATTTGAGAAAGCTTCCCAAAGTACAAATCTTGGGGCATAATTATATTTCTTGTTGTTTGTAAAAAGCTGACTTACCAAGATGTGACCAGCAATCATTGTTATTTTGTAAAAAAATAAAAATTAACGATGGCTTACCATGGTGTCATTCATCAACGAATTCTTTCATTAAACTAAACAAAGAACGACGCACAATGTTTAAAATATAAGCATTTTTATCTCAAACACGGTCAAAAATACCATGTCGCAGATAATAAGTTCTTAAGTAATGGCCAATGTCAGCGTTTATAACATCATATAAATTGATTGCTTGTAACATCACACAAATTGATTGCTTGTAACATCACACAAGCTGATTGCTTGTAACATCATACAATGTGATTGCTTGTAACATCAAACAAATCGACTGCTTGTAACATCACACAAATTGATTGCTTGTAATATCACAGAAATTGACTGCTTGTAACATCACACAAATTGATTGCTTGTAACATCACACAAATTTGATTACTTAGTTCAGACGCATAAAAATAACAGATAAACAGTATTTTTCTACATGCATATAGCTGAGATGTGAAAACGATACTGATTTCTATATATTGTTATGACTCTAAGTCTTAAACTATGAAACAGAAAGTGAAAGTAACAATTTAAGTAAAATTAAGAACTACTCTAAGTTACACATTGAAAATCTATGAGGAACGTACATTATTGTGAATTAAATCCCAAATAATCCCTAATGTTATATCACAAGTACAAAAGTATACAATGTTCCGAATAAATTCCAGTAGTCTTGAATGTGCGGATATATCAATAGTCTTGAATGTGTTGATGTACAGCAATCTAGAATATATTTGCATACGTTCTCACAAATCAATACTCTCAAAGTAGAGTTTTAGTCCCAAGAGTCAATGTGCTTTTTGTAACTCCAAAAAATAATTTAAATAAATAAATCCTCTCAAATTATAATTGAACGCAACCATAAACTCTGATAACAGATTCCTGAAGACTGATAATAAACAAGAAAGAATGCTTGTTTGCCAGTGGCTTTAAATACTTATTTTCCTTGATCAATGAAGCAATAGTATTTTCCAGGGAATAACGCAGGTCTTGAACCCAAATCCGAGTAAACGTCTTAAAAACATGACAATAACCGGGTAGGCCAAAAACTCTACTCTCAAACCAACAAAGATCAAACACACAATAAAAATTTATTTACATAACATTAATGCGCAACCAGTAGTGAAAATCAGACTTTATATAAACCTAAATTACATTTATAGTAACTCTCTAAAATAGCTAAACTGGTATTATCGTATGTAAACCAAAGTCTTACGGAATGAGATTCCAGTTAACCAAAATATTGTGTACATATAACTGAGTACCAGCTTTGTACCTAAAGCTAGCCACATAAGGTAGACCAAAAACCCACTGTAAATTCTATTCTGTATTAGTTGAATTATTTCCAAGATATTTAGAAACAACTAAAATACCATTTACAATTAAATTTTAAAATACTCAGCTGCATTAGAATTAACACATCTACTAGTATCAATTTAGACAGTATTACCTTTTCATACATTATAGTTGATAGAATTAACACATCTACTATTATAAGTTTAGACAGTATTACCATTTCATACATTATAGTTGACAGAAAGAACACATCTGCTAATATCAACTTAGACAGTATTACCATTTCATACATTATAGTTTTAAATGTTTGCTTTATTATTTACTGAGGTCATTTCCGTATGATTTTCATAAGAAAAAGCAACGACAGTTGCTTGTATTATTTCAAATAAGGAACTATAAATTAAAATATATTAACTATTTCCATTTTCTGGCTTGGAAATACTAATGTAGACCATACTTTTACGCCACTTAAGACTGTATAAGTCGATATTCGAATTCGAAATTACTGTCGTTTTTATTATTGATTTCATTAAAATAACTTGCCCAGCATCCGTGTATTTATATCCTTAGTGTTTGAAATAAATGAATAATGTGATTAGTGATCAAGTGAGAAAACAAGATGGAGACGAGATAAGCAGCAAATTCTAGAGAACGTTTTCTTGCAAACGATTTGGCGACCGCACCGGTGGTTAAAGCGTCCGCCTTTGACACGGGATGTCGAGCGTTCGAACACCGACCGAGTCATACCAAAGACTTAAAAAAAAATGGTACTTGCAGCTGCCTCGCTTGGCGCTCAGAATTAAGAGGTTATCGTTAGGACTAGTCTTCCTGGTGTCAGAATAATGTGACTGTGGTGGTGCTGGGAGACATGATGCTACATATCTGCGGCATGATTCCCCAGTGCGAGACATCACTATAAACTGCTACACTGCAAACATCTTAGCGATATCACTAAAATTGTTAAAACTACGTTAAAAATCCAAAGCACGCACGCACGCACGCACGCACGCACGCACACACACACACACACACACACACACACACACACACACACGAGTTAGTGAGTTGCTTAAGC
>JAECUM010015477.1:0-70245 GCA_016617855.1 Megalonaias nervosa
AAAATGAATGTCACGTTTCTTCAATTCTTTTTGGAAAGCTTGGTTCAGAAATTCGGTGCCTTTGTAGGTTTACCATATAAGAGGATGACGACGGCTTTGCTCCAACACCAGTTTTAGGTCTCGCTCTAACTCGGTCCTCGATTTGGAAGTGAATGGTACGACCCAGGCAAAGTTGGAAGAAACGTCGATGACACAAAACTAATATTTGTAGCCAGGATTGTAGGTGGCCAAATATGAGACATCGGCTAAATCAGCATGCCATTGATGATCGATGCCCTCCACTCAGGTGCGATTTCTGGAAACATTTCGTCGAATGGGCTTGTATAAGGAGTACGTGGCTTAATGCTGGCTAACAAATTCTCCATCAGGACTCTCACTCTCTTTAATAAGTCACCAACTCTTCACTGATGCCACTCTGGCTGGGGTGAGCTGGTGGTTTGGAAACGGCATTACGTATCTGAGTAGAAGTGGTAGTGGTGGCGGTAATGGGATGGCTTTTTTCTTGCTTTCTTTTTTCGCTTCTGGTTTCCCTTCTTTCTTATTCACTTCTGTCGAAGGAGGAGTGGACGTTATCTTTTTAACCCCAGCTTTGAGATCTTTTCATTCGGGTGGGGGGAAGGGGTCAACAAGGACATTGGAATCTTACTAGGAATGGGAGCAGCTGACGGTGTTTAAAGGACTTCTCGTGCCTTTTCTTCTTCAGGCATCCGTAGGGCTGGGTCTGTCTTGGTCACTGGGGGTGGTGGTGGTGGTGATGGACGTTTCATCGGGGTCTTAAAATCTTTCAGAGTCGGTAGAGCTGTTTCGTCTAATGCTTTCAGGTGAAGGAATTGAAGTCTCTGCAACACGCGACCGTACCGTTGCGATTTTTCCGTTTCTGACAAATCGCTGCGATCCATCAACGATTGCATTCTTTCTGATGTTGAGACAAAGGTATCGTGCCTATCAAGACATTCAGACAACATTCGCAGATGGTATCGACGACGTCTTTGGAAGCGGTTTGAATGAGTTGTTTTCGCATGGGTGGAGGGGCTTTTGACAGGATGGACAACACGTCCCAATGTTTGGCTTAACGAGGAGGCAGTCCTTTCCTTTTCTTTGCTTTGGGGTTAGAAGAGGGATGACTTCTGGGGGGTTACATCTTTGTTTTTTTCGGAGCATAGACAAAAAATACACTTACGTCAATGACTTGGCACACGCCCGTTTATCTTATTTTTGGATGGAGTAATTTTGAATTAGGTCGAAGGGGTTTGTAACCAGCCTTTTTGACGAACTCTTTCACTATTGCTTCGTCAAAAATGTGACGATTTGTTTTCTATATCGCCACGAAATCCTCCCCTTTGGTTGCTCCTCGTTTTCCTTGGAAAATGGGGTCTTTTGGGGCTTGACGTCGATGCTTGGGTAAGCGTTTTTTCGGATGCTGGGTCAAACGAGGAGACTGTCCTTTTATTTTTCCTTTTCCTTTATGAACAGGAGAATGGCAATGGTGATGGTTTGCACTTCTGATGGGTGACATCTTTGTTCCGGAGCACAACAACAGTGATACCCATCGTTTATCCCAGGTCTTTTTCATAGTGGAATGCGTCGCCACTGATTGTCGGTCCGTCATATCATTTTCATAGCAGTCATCACTCGACGTTGAAGGGTTCGCAACCTACTAAATCTAGACAGTTCTTGCTTGGATAAATCCAGTAACCTCTGTAACATACCAGATCTCTCTTGCTCTTTTATTTTGGGGCAGGTACTTTGTTAACAGCTGCCGCAGATGCTAAAGTGGTGGAGGGTGTCAACGCTGGAGGAGAAGTTCCTGGAGACACGGGTTTCCATTATGTCATCAAATTAGGAAAGACGCGTGTTAAATTGGGTTTGGCTGGCATCATCAGCAACGGAGAAGTGGAAGAACCTGAGGCTAATGGAGACGAGGCCACCGTCGCTGCAGGTTGTGGTTTGGGGATGTAAGGTTGCGTCCTGGCCACAGTGACTCTCTTGCGGGTAGAAGCTGCTTTCTGGGGGTTTTTGTTTAAATGTGGATTTTTCATTTTCTTTCGCTGGTCTTGACACCACTGCTCTTTTTCTTCTGTGTACATTTTGGGTCTGGGAGTGGCTTTTTACTTGTGGATGACTTTTGGGGCATTGGAGTCCCATTTTAAGAGGGAGCTAATGATAACATCTCCTAGACAACCGTTATGTTAAGGTTTCAAAATGATTTGTTTGTTGGTTTGAGTGTCAATGCGGCGATCTGAGAGTTGCACCAAGGCTACTTTTTCTGTCAATAAAAGGTTTAGTTTGATGAGGGATGTGAATGATGACCTGAAGTAATTGAAGTGCTATCACCTTAAACCATCGTAAGACTTCTCTGAGACTGGCTTCTAAGACAGATCACGTATTTGTGGATTTTTTCGCGACTGATGCCACATAATGCACGAATCAATTTGACGGGAAGATGAGACTGTAGGGACGACATTTTGACGATGTGTGAGACAGACCAAAAGTGTCCGAGTTTTTTATAGCTTTTCTAAGTCGACGGTGTTATGTATATTTAATTTAATTTATTTGTTAGTTTTAATTTTTTTATTCCATTACATGCTATTTTAATGTAACTTTGTTTACTGGATTTGATATTGCCCAGAATTGACTTTAGTTCTGTTTGACCTGACTGAATTTTTTTTATTGATAAACACCTACTAATAGAAACACTGTATCATGTTTCTTACCTTGATTCAGAACCAGTGATAGTTTTCGTAAACAACCTTTTTTAAATTTTTTCATATTCTTTCTTAAAGTAAGAATCATTAAGTTAAGTCAAGGCCATGTGTTTATTGTTACAAACTTCTAATTTGTCTAGAATATTGACCCTCATCAGGGAATCTGTTTTGTGTCTTAAACTAGTGTAAAACTGTTGTCTTTATAGAGATTGTTCAGTCGGGCTTAAAACACTTGAGATGTTACATTATGTTCTGACCAGTTTGACTTGAAATTTCATTTTCTTGAATTTCAAGTGATTCCTTTCCCTGGAAATACATGAGTGCTCCTAAAAATCTCTTGGACAAAGACATCCACTGGAATTTATACGGAATACAAAACTGGCATAATATTTTCTGTGATTCAACAAGGAACTGTTGACACAACAGTACTTTGCAGACAACGACAGACGTCATCGCCTTCTATTTTGGGTTTATTCGAGACTCGAACTCAGATTCATTCAGGACTTTTTAATAATAGGACTTCTATTTTTTAATTCTTGGACTATTTTTGGATTTGATTCGCTAAACTGTAAGTTTTATTCTCATTTTTCACTTGGTATTCTAAGAAAATAAATTAGTTGTTAACATTTACAAAGCTTGTTGTCTTCGCTCTTTTCTGTTACATTTTGTAAGAGCCTAGATTCGTAATAGAAAATTGGGCGCTCGTCCTTGGGATATATGAATTTTGGCTGAAATATTTCAGAAAACTTGTTTTCTGAAATTTAAATTCCCCGAGCTTCAGAATGTTTTTAAATACCAGGTATTATTTTACATTTTAGAAATCTTTAGTGAAATCATGGAAGTACAGCTAAAAATATTGGAATTGGAGATAAGACAGGTTCAGTTTCATATAGACATGATACCGGTGGAAAGAGAGAGGGAAGTAAGACAAATGCAGTTTCAAGAAGAGAAGAATGAAAGAGGGAAGTAAGACAAATGCAATTTCAGAAAGATAAGAATGAAAGGGAATTTCAAATTAGATTAAACGAATTAGAGCTGGCAAATGGAAAACACTCCCCTACTTTTGATGTTTTAAGAAATAACAAGTTATTACCCTCCTTTTCTGGAAAAAGAAGTAGATCAGTATTTTGTACATTTGGAGAAAATTGCTGAAACTTTGAAGTGGCCAAGAGATTACGGGACTCAATTCCAATCTGTACTTACTAGTAAAGCTCGTGATATTTATATTCCACTGTCACTACAGTAGAGTGCTAACTATGATGTGGTTAAGGACTATGTCTTGAAGGGTTATGAGTTAGTCCTTGAGGCTTATCGACAACGTTGTAGGAATTCTAAAAAATCAACTGACCAGACCTATGTCGCATTTGCACGGGAAGAAGCACGACAATTTGACAGGTGGTGCTCTTCTAGAAACGTTGATCAATGTTATCAAAGTCTCAGACAATTTGTATTACTTGAAGAGTTCAAGAACTGTGTCTATAGTGACATTAAGACTTATCTTGATGAACATAAGGTTGAACTTTCGAAAATGCTGCTCGTGCTGCTGACGAGTATTCCTTAGCTCATAAAGTTTCTTTTGTAGGCAAGTCTTCCACTCAGCAGTCTACTGGTGAAAAAGTATTTCTACCTAATACAATCCCTTCTAAATTTCAATCTGGCACAACTTATAGAAATCAAGCTTCTGATAAACTTGATAAAAAAATCATTGTCTCTTCCTACGTGTACCTATTGCAAGAAGAAAGGACACGTTTCTTCTGATTACTACAAATTGAAAAATAAGCATCAGACTCAAGACAAACCTATTCCTAATGCTCTTATTCTAAGAGGTCAAGGTCACTATCATGTATTAAAAGCAACACATTTGTTTGGTCTAGTACAACCCAGTCTGATTTTATTATGGAGAATTATGAACCATTCATGTCGAAGGGTTCGATATCACTCTTGGGTGATTCAGCCAATCCTTTACTATTAAAATTTTAAGAGACACAGGAGCTTCTCAGAGTCTTTTATTATCAGGTACTGTGTCTTTTTCTGAGAAGTCTTCTTCTAATGAAAGTGTTCTTATTCAGGGAGTAGAGTGCGGCTTTGTTAATGTTCCTCTCCATTCTGTAAATTTGTCATCAGACTTAGTCTCAGGACCTGCGACAGTCAGAACAGTGTCATTTCTACCCGTTGAGAGCATTCATTTATTACTATTCAATGACCTAGCTGGAGATAAGTTTGTGGTTAATCCACTTAAAGCTGACAAGCCTTGTTTGAATCAGAAAGTCGATCCTATTGAGAAAGAATTCCCTGATTTATAAACAGCTTGTGCAGTTACTAGAGTTATGGCAAAGAAAGCTCTTGAGAATGATGTTGATCGGGAAAATATTCTTTTAGCTGACACATGTATTGGTCAGGCTTTTGATGAGGTCACTTTCACTCCTAATTTGGATCAATCGAAAGGTATTGATCTTAGTGATCCTCTTTTAACTACTCATTCTCTTTATTCTAATCAGGATGACAAACGACAATCACTTGTTGTCGAACAGGATAAAGATCTTGTTTGTTTCAGAGGGCCATTAGTGAAACTGAAGCCACTGAAGTTCGTGTCTGTTATTTCATTAAAACTGGAATTCTTATGAGAAAATGGAGACCTCCTGATGAGCCTACTGGTGACGAGTGGTCAGAGAACTATCAAATTGTAGTTCCAAAATCGTACAGACAGGAACTTCTTAGTCTGGCCCATGAAACTCCTTTGGCTGGTCATTTAGGGATTAATAAGACTTATCACAAGACCTTGAATCACATTTATTGGCAAAAAGTTTTAAAATGATGTTTGTAAATACTGCAGATCTTGTCATACTTGTCAAATGGTAGGAAAACCCAATGAGAAGATACCTAAGACTCATCCGCAACCTATTCCTGCATTTGACAAACCATTTAGCAGAATAATGGTATATTGTGTTGGTCCCTTACCTAAGACCAAGTCAGGTAACCAATACTTGTGTGCGTCAACAAGATCGCTAGGGGAAATTCCTTTAATGAATATGAAAACTACAACAATAGTAAAAGCTTTGATAAAGTTGTTTGCTCAATTTGGCCTTCTCAAATCTATCCAATCTGATCAAGGGTCAAATTTATGTCTGGAATTTTCCAGCTAGTTATGCTTGAATTTGGCATCCAGCAATTCAAGTCAAAAATGAAAGTATGGTTTTAGAGAACTTCAATGGAGAGAACTTTCGAGTTTGGTAATAGAGTTCTGTCTCTCTTGCTCTTTCTTCAAAATGTTCTTCAAATTGGGTATTACGGCTCTTACAAAGTCAGGAAGAAAATGAATGAGTTAAGTTATAATACTCCTGGGAGGTAAATAAAGATTCCCAGAGGCAATTTCTTTAAGGAATATTAAAACCAAAACCATACTAAAAGCTTTGATAAAGTTATTTGCTCAATTTGGCCTTCCCAAATCTGTTCAATCTGGTGAAGGGTCAAATTTTATGTCTGAAATTTTCCAGCTTGTTATGTTTGAATTTGGCACTCAACAATTCAAGTCAAAAGTGAAATTATGGTTTCACAGAACTTTACTTGAGAGAAGTTTTGAGTCTTGTAACAGAGTTCATTCTCTCTTGCTCATTCTTCAAAATTTTCTTCAAATTAGATTTTACGGCCCTTACAAAGTAAAGAAGAAAATGAATGAGTTAAATTATAATAATAGTACTCTGATCTAAGTAAATTAATGGAGTATTAGTATATTGAAAGAGATAGCCAGGTAAATTATGCAATTAATTTAATTGTACCTGTCCAACTCACTGAGGATTTAAATGAAGGAATGCAATCAGACTCTATTGATTTTGGAGCGACAAATCTTCGTAATCCAGAAATTATGAATAATCTGGACCAGAAACTTTCACATTTGCAACAACATGAAAGGAATGAACTTAAATAGTTATTATTTGAATATGAGCACTTATTTCCAGATGTTCCTACAAGAACAAACAAAATTTACCATGACGTTGAAATTGTAGATTCCAAAGATGCGAAACAACACCCATACAGGATGGACCCTTTCAAACATTAAAAACCGTAAGTTCTTTTTTCTCATTTTTCTTGATAGTCTAGGGAAATAAATTCTTTGTTAACTTTTACAAAGCTTATTGTCTTCACTTTTTATGTTACTTTTTGTAGTGGGTTTTAAATCCACCAGTAAATAGGCGTGAGGGGTTTCAGTGGCATCGTCGTACGCATGAGTCTGCCAAGGAGTTCCTAACTGTTTGGCTAACACATGCACTTGAGATTTATCTCTAGGACTTTTAAGCAAGTGCACGTTATGTGCACTAAGATAGATTGAGCGATGGGCTCTACGTTGTTCAAACAAATTTTCTTCTTCATCTTCTCCTAACATGTCGAAGATGACCAGAGGCGTTTCAATGGCGTCGCTCACGATCCCGTCGTCTTCGCCAGGAATGCCTTCCACAAACACGATGAAATTGCCTTGAATTCCTCGCAGGAGACAGTACGCCGATCGCCACTCTTTGTAATACCACACGATACTTTGAGGTGGACGATCGATCAAATGATATATATGTTCGATAAAACATTTGACAAATTCGGTTTTGCCTAAACAGCTCGGTCCAGCATTTAACATGTTAAAGGGATGGCGAAGATACAAGGTCTCCAAACTAGCATGATCTAAGTTTTCGTCGATGACTTTGAAAGTGGTGGAAGAGGTAGAAGAGACAGCAGAGGAAGACATAGTGAAGGAGATGTCACTTTTGAAACGAAGACAGACGCGACAAGAGTTTTTATACTTTTTCAGAACACGTCAATTTCAAAACATTTTTAAAATTGAACACGAAAGGCAAAACACATAAAAGCCAAATGATTAAGTACATCGATAAAATACACATCAAAACGATCAAAGTGGAATATTAACAAGTCATTGTACAACAGCTTTTGTGACGAAGACCTGGTGTCGTAGGGACAGTTTGCAATGTTCTTAGAGCCTCTTCACTTGGCTCAGTCACACAGGGGTCCTCCCGGCATGGATTTTCGAAGATGTCCCTGTTAATACTGGTAATGCCTGAATGGAGTGGATTTCCTCGGTGTCAGGTTCTTCTGCTGCTCTGACTAACACAGGTTTAAAAGTTACTTTTTTCACTGGACGTTTGACTTCATGATCACAAATCTTTGGCATGGTTTGCCACTTCTTTTGTCCAAGCCCCGATACCAAGACTTTTCCAGTCACGTACATCTTTTCAGTGAGGGTGTAAGTCACAAGCTACACACACAGCTTTGTAAATATCTTCAGTGACTAAAAGTTGATGAATCTTTTTTTCCATTGAGGTAGAGAAGTATTGAGATGAAAGCGCAAGGCGTTTAACAGAATGAGTCTCTCGTGTACATTTAAAGGAACCACTCCCATGTTTTTGGTGGTACAGTGAGGCATAGATCGTAAAGAGCCCACAAGGAATCGGCTGGTAAACGAAATCCCAGAAAGGAAGCCGTTATGACACACACCATTGGATACAGTATCACTAATGATAAAGGTCGTGGCATGGTAGCACGTTTTTATACCTCTTTTTATCGGAGGAAATAAGTGTGCTTTCGGCACAGAGCTGATCGAACTCCAGTGGCGAATCTAAATTATTTAGTCGCAAACTTGCACATCACACATCGTACAGGAGTTTCCACTTGAACCAAGTTTAAATTGTGTAAAAGACTTTGATAACCCTCTAACTCTTCCTCTGGAATTCGTTGCAGTAAGACTATCTTGCAGAAAATAGAATCAGTAGCAAACCAATCCTTCTGGTCATTGAGGAGTTGATCAATGTCTGACCACTGGAACGCTTTCATCAGAATCAGTCCTCTTATAGCATTCAGATACCAGTGGTTCAAACATTGGTGACGTAAAGGACGCAATTGTTCTTTGCGTTTGACTTGTATTTTGACAAACTCGGTAAATACGTTCGCTGAACTTCATAGGCAAACCACCAATGTTCTCTTACAAAGTTTCCATCAAGAGATTACTGGGGTCCCACTAAATGTAGGTAGTGACAGTGCAGAGGCCATTATGTATGTTCTAGGTAAGCTGAACGTTTCTGCTCCCACTTGTGAAGTGACTCATCATAACTGAAGCACTTGACATTATCACCTTCGCCCAAGTAGATAAATCCGGCAGTGACTAATTCTTCGAGGGGTAGGTCCTCCCTGATATCTAGGCGACCTTCCTTTGAACATTTGGAATCGACTTTCAAAGTCGCAGTATTCAGACAAGAGCACAGGGAACGAATATTCTTCTTTCACAGGCTCATTTTGATGAGGGTACGGTGAAACCCGCAGTTGTTTGCTGAGGCATGGGTGACAGCCGTAAGGTGGTAGCCGCATGGTTTCACGTGGAGGATGACATTGAAAATAAAAAGCAGTAAAGAGTCCACGAGAACGAGTGGCATAGCTTTGGCATCCGTCAGGATTGCCACGCACAGAATCACTTTCCATGGTAGGTATACTAGTTCTAGTCATAGCCAAATTCCCATGATGTCCTGCTAAATGGCAGCGGTCACAACGTACGGCATCCCTGCAATCGCAAGGCACATCATCGCACTCAATTGAGAATCGCCGAATTTGAATTGTGTCTGTTTGTTAGTATTCATCTATCTCGCTTGGTGTTGGTAGTTACAATAAACTATCGGTCTTGGACGTTTTCCCTTTTTATATCCTGACTAATATCGACGTGTCCGTAAGTTAAAGTGAAGGGGTTGGGAAGCCGCACTCGCATCTGGTACACGATTTGATACAGTTTTTCAAAAATTCCGATTGAAGATTTGGTGTGTGGCTAAACGCACAATCTTGTGAGGTTCATAGGTGGTCACTTTAAAATCCCGACCTTCTCCAGACTGCAAGGCTTCTTTCAATACCCCAAAGTTCACTATTGCACTCGTGCAATAATTCAGAGTCAATCCTTTCACTTTACACTCCGTGTGCGCTTCCCCTTGGGGGTCACGGTATTCGTAGCCGTAATGTTTTGAACCGCCACAAGCAAACCTTAGAATCTAGTCGTCGGGGTGCTCGTCCATCCAGGCTCCTAAACGGTTTCCCTCGATGTCAGGATGCCGATGACCCAACTGTAGATGCAACTGTCCGTGTCAAAATACAGCACACACTCTCCAAACATTTCTAAAGCTTCATACAATTTTAAGCCAGCATGGGCTGTCACGTAGGCCGCATGGATGACATTTCCAAATTTGTCGGCTTGTACAAAGTCCAGTTCTTCTTCGTAATTGACCAGGATCAAGTCTTGATGAAGGACGTCCAAGTGTTTCATCTATTTGGTTTTGACATGAATCATCTTAAAGTACGGGAAGGTTCTGTCAAATATTCAGTCTTGGGTAAACACGGTCGTTGTGCCATTTTTCCCAACAATCAATTCAACATCACTTTGGCAACGATCGTCGTCCTTCGTTTTACTCGATGTGGTCTAAAGTGATGCCTTCTAGCTCCAAGTATTTCTCCTTGAATTTCTTTTGGTCTTCGGGAGTGTGGCACCAGGAAGGATAGCTGCCGGCTTCTTGTTTCAGCTTCAAAAATTCCTTTCCCAGTCTCGTCGCCCTTGTGGAACTATTATGTCTTGGGAAAGAGGTAAATTTCGTACACATCTATAATTGATATCCCACGTCCAGAGCGTTGAACAACTCCACGTTGACCCACGTTGACCCACGTTCCTGTAAAGACGCGTTCTTCCAGAGTGTGAGGACAAGGATGGTTATGGTTCCACGTTTCGGCACAAGTACGGAACAAGGAAACATCAGTTTCCCTGGGAATGGTAAGGTAAAACGGGACGGTACAAGTCGGTGGGAAGCAAGACTTTACATTTAATCAATCCTTCGTATTGTCGAATGTTATCCACGTCGATGTGTTCTATCAGCAATTGTGGATGCCCTGCGGGAAAGTGACAGTATTTACTCACATAAGGATACAACGAACACACGTCCAAGTATTTGATTTCTTCTCCTTTCTCCTAGTCGGCGTGGTACAGCAAACAGGCGGCATTCGTCCGTCCTCCGTACAAACTGTCTCGCGGGTTCAGAGGATCCACCAACTTGTAGCTTTTCACGGTTAGCTTAAATTCGGGATCGGTTTTCAAACGGTGATCCTACTTGTTTTCCCACATTTCCACTACTTTATATCCTTGCTGTTCTAACTATAAGCGTCGTTGACAAGTGGCCTCGTACAAGTCTTCCATGGCACGTTGTAAAAACTGATTTTGGGTGTACCGTTGAGGGTAGCAGATGGGCATCCGTGGAATAAGCAACTGTTAAATACTTACACTATCTTAGGGTTTTCTAAGTCCCATGCATCCAACAAATACATTCCGATGGTCTTTTCACCTCCTCCGTTTTCGGGGGTGATGGATCCAGTTGTCTTAATTGTCACACAAGTAATATAGCCAGCGTAGGGCCTTGACCGAATATTGACATTTGACAAAATTGTTCGTTTGAGGGAGTATGACAGCCAGGGAATTCTCGAGCAGAAAGTGTTTGCGGTACACTAAGGAACACGCTTTGGCAATAGTGCAGACTTTTTTCAAAGGATCGATCCTTCCGTGTTCCAATGACAATTCTCAAAATGTTCCACACCATTGCCGTAGAAGGTCCACCTCGGAACGACAATACTTTAATATTTCTTCCTGAACGTCGAAGGGGTCCGAGGAGTGAGTGTGATAGCAAGTTTAGAAAGCTTCTTTTTGTTCGGTGCGCATGTTGTCGGGTTCGTAGTAGTGAGCATCAGGCAAATGTGACAGAACGGCATCTTGATTGGCTTCGGTATTGAAAAAGTGCGAACATATCCTTTGGCCATATCTGTCATTCCAAATATTTTAGGCATTCGACTCAAAGGCATATCCAATTAACTCATCAAACCTTTAAACTGCACTTCCACCACTTGCATGGAAATGAGCTTGGCTCCGTTCAAAGTGACTTTAGGACGTTCGATCCTTTTTCCTGTATAGTATTTCAGAAGAAACTGTCCATCGTATCCAGAGAAATTGTGAGCCATCACCGTGGCATAGCGATGGCAATCTTCGTAACGTTCGATGTCCTCTTGACTACACGTTTTGTCTATAGGGTATAAGATGCATTGGGCAAAATCGGCCAACGTGTTCGGTCTCCGAAGATTTTTTCACGTCCTCCAGGAATCTTGCTACTGTAGGGGCAATGACAAAAGATTCGTTCTTGGATGCACTTCTCGCACGCTCGACGAGCCAAGCAGAAATTAGGAATGTGAATGCCGGTCTCTTGCATGCATTCGAAATCAAAAAAGATGAAATTGCCTTTCTCATTGTGGTCATCTTCTTCCTCCTCCTGTTGGAGATGATATTTTTGAATGAGCATTCGTTCCCCAAGTCCACGATGTGACATCGTTTTTTTCCTTAACATACGTGAGCCTAGGTACTATTGGTATGTATGCCTAGTCCACAAGCCGGACACAATCTCAGGAGTTGACTGGCACTTTTCCGCTATGAATCTGTGAACCTTGGGTCTTCAGATGTTGCTTGTAACAGGTAGGGCTGACAAAAGTTCGCTGAGAAGCAGGGAAATGCACTCTTTCTTTTTTTCGTCAAGACAGGGTTTAGAGGCTAAATGTCCCTCACATTTCGATCCACAATACTTGTGTTGCTGTCGATTGTTATACCCATAGCCACATTTCTCACAATAATAACCATACCGTCAGGAATCCGGTGATACCGGTAATGGCATAAAACTATGCATCGTGATAATAGACGTGAATGTATTTTCCGTCTTGGAACTTTTTGCCTCGAAACAACAGAGGTGCACTTTCAAGGTGTAGCGTGGAGCTAAGACGTCTTGCAACGTTTGCATTTCAGGAATGCCACAGGGTCTGTCTTTGGATAGGCCAGTTTGCTGTAACAGAAGTTCGTTGTTTGCCTCTGTCCGATTGTCGAATGTTTTCCCATCCTCTTTTCCATTCTGCCGTGCCTTTCTTGTCAGCATACGTCCATCCCATCACGATAGCCCGAGCTAAACACATTTGGTCCTGAGGGTTGTTAATTCGGACGAGACTCCTTTTGCTGCCTCGAAGGTCGTCCACCAATAACGTCTTTTTGCATCCGGTCCCTATGGGAAGAGAAACGTGGGCCATGTACAGTGTTGCTTTTCCATCGGTGATGTGAAACTTTGTTGTTGGACTGCTGTACGTGTTGAAACTTAACGATGACTTTGGAAGGTGTCAGTTCTGATGTCCTGCTAGACTCTATCCAAACGGGGGACTTCAGACTGTCGTGATAAATGGAAAGTGTCAAGTGATCGTCTTCGTTTGCTTGGCATTGCCGTTTCAGTGTGGTTGACAAAGAGTCCCACAAATCGGTGATTAACCCCACTGCTTTCTTTAGTGGTACGTCTGACTTGAAATCTTTCAATTTCACCATGTACGTGTAGGCCGTGGTTCTAAATTTTTTATAGCGGCGTTTATCCGTCTCTCGAGTGTAGTAGTAGTTTTCAGGTGTTACAGGTGGTGGACTTTGGTTTGACGTAGGATCTCTGGGTCTGGATTCTGGCTCACTCATGTCATCTTCAAAATCGTTGGCATGGATGTGAGACAAGACTTTAGCTACTGTGCTAGGCGATAGGTCACGTATCTGCCACTTGCTTTCTTCTCCTTTCCAACACAGATCGAACTTCTGATCAGTTCTTTGCCAGGTGTCATACGAAGGTTTTCTTCAATGAAGCCAACGGACTACTTACCCTCCTTTCGAGATAAAAATCAGGAAATGGCATTGGTCTTGAGAATGCCCACAATGTCAAAGCTATATAGGCGTTAAGAGAGACAAAGGGCAAGATATATGTTATCATTGTCATGAGAAAGGTTATTGGTCTTTAAACTGCCCCAAGCAACAACAGGAGTAGCATGAAGAGTGGGATTCTGAACAGGAAGAATAAGTACCCTCCGAAAAGGAAGAACCAAACACGTCCAGAAAGAAAAGAAAAGAAGAGACGAAAGTGAGGAAGAAGTGAAAAAACTTGTGACAGTAAAGAAATTTAAAAAAGGAGAGAGTGATAAAGACAAAGAAGAAGAAAATGAACTTTTTAAATGATGGGTTGTGATTGTAAATTTTTACAGAGAATATACCAGAAAGAAAAAAGTAAGTGTCCCTTGGTTTTGATTTTTATAATAATCATAAGAACATACACTCATACATTCACACACGTACATCATGGAGAAAAAAAAGGGATTTGAGTTTTATTTGATTTTGACAAACATTCAGTAGTCTCTTTTCGAGAGAGATGAGTGACCCTGAAAAGAACCTTTGGGTGTTTGTTTGTTTGTTTTGTTGATTTGTTTTGGGGGGGGGTTGTTTTTGTTTTAAAAAAAACCTCAAGAACGGGAAGTAATGACCTTTAACTGTCTTATCCCTTTGCTACGGCCAAGGCCGTCTTCTGGACCTGCTGCTGTAGATGATTTGGTAGAGATCACTCGCGTTGGTATCTCAGGCGTTGTAGGAGTGTTAAAGGGATTGAACTGTTTCCCCGGGAAGGTTCTTTTTTCTCTTGGGTCGTATTAAAGAAGCCTGATATATTTATTTCAGGCTCCGTAGCTGTCTATGAGTACCGTGACCGTTTGACTTTCACTGTCCTCCTTCTCTCCTAGACCATGTTTCTCTGCTTCTTCTCTCTGTCGTTTTCTTCTTGCCTCTTCTTCTTCTAGCTGTTGCCGTTGAATTAGAAAGGCTTCTTCTGCTCCTTTCTGCTGTTGCAAAAATTTCTCTAAAATCCGTACGGTAAGGCAGAAGACAGCGGAGAAGGTAATGGTACAGGAACAAATTCTTGTGAAGATAGAAAATGCGCTAAATCCCAATTAAAATCGTTCTCTTCTGGATGTGGTTGTTTTAGTAGCCATTACTAAACCATCACTCCTCGTCTCAAAGGCCAGTCCAACCAAATTCATTGTCGCATTGATTCACTGCGCACAGATGCTAGCTCACCTATATAGGGAATGTGACGTCACATTTAGCTCTCTTCGAATTGGAAGACAAACTCTGCACTGTGACTGAATGTTGTAACTCGTGTTGGGATTGGTGAAAGAGCTCAATCCGTTTCGATCCGCTCTTCCACTATAAATAACCGCGCTTCACCTCATTCCATTCACCTGTTCTGTGGACTAACGTAAAATAGTCTACCTACCTATCGTCGATGCTGTTCAACCCGAACTATCCCATGTGTGTCAGATCATCATGGGTAATTACCAAGATCACAGAGACAGCCCTTTGGAAATGAAGGTTCTATGTGGAGAGACAAGGCTGTCTGAAGCGTGTTTTAATCTACGGTCCAGAAGTCAGACAAGTTTGAGGAAGGGAAGAAGATCCCGTGCCATGCCCTCTATGTTAACTGAATGGTGTTAATAAAAAAAACCCAAAACAACAAAGGTCCTATTGTCTCGAAAAGATGCCTATTCTCTCTTGCCTCAACAGTTTTTTGGTCGGTTGTATAGTTGTTTGTTGGATAGATTTATGTCCATCAATCTATGTATGTCTTTGTCTCTATCTATGTGTCTAATCCTGTCTCTAACCCTGTCTGTAACCACGTCTCTATGTCTATGTCTCTATTTGTCCCTAGAGGAAAGCGTATTCAGGTCAGCCCTTGCTACACTGTTCCGCCTGATTGAGGTCAGCCACTTGCGACATTGTGCCAGTGTACAGTACCGTGACGTCACCCCTTTCCAATTCCTATTGACCCTATACAATCCCAATCCATTGTCGCTATACATTCCCTATGTTAAATTCCCATCGATCCTACAGTATCCCACCCATGTTAAATTCCCATAGACCCTATAGTACAAACACCCACCTTTAACATAAAAGTCCCATAGACCCTAAAGTATCCCCATTCACTACTCACCCCTTAATTAAGTCAACGATTGTCGCTCGTAATTCCGATCTTTCACCGGAGAGCTCCAAAAGTAGTGACGTGACACATTCGAAGATTTCCGTTAGCGACTAATTTAATAAGAATAGCAATGGTGCATTAGATAAAAACAAAAGACTCATTTGAGTGTTGGTGATCAGAGGAGGCACTCAAATATACATTGAACAGAAAACTTGGGCAGAAGACAATCCGACATCGCGTGGTGTTTGGTTCTTTTGTTTACAATGGCAACATTATCAAATCTTGTGTACCAGCTTTCGACTGAAATCTGTTGACTCAAGGATGTTGCCGACCGACATCGGATTAATTCATACACATGCGGAAATGGGCAGGGTATCTTAGTTCAATGGATAAATGACATAGCTCAGAATGTGATGAAACGTCGATATTATCTGATTTTAACAGAACACAGCGATGTTTAGGACCAATACCTTTCATGATTCAATATTATTTAGATGATTTGGCATATTCAACTTTTTGCACGTAACGGAGGCATTGAAACTTTAAATCAGTAGCACGAAAACGTAGATTATACAAACAATGTGTTTTTTTTAACGCTGAGAGAATGAACACTGATGTTGATTTCTATCATATGCATGTCTCATGATTTTTGTGAGCCTTTAACATCCTTTACTTTAAACTAACGGTAATTTTTATGTCAACAAATGTAAGCATGCTACTGGCAAAATAAATCAACAAAAATAGGTTGAAACGAAATTGAGAAATTAGTAAATTTTCGTATCCTGATAAAGTATGAAAGATAGTATAATAAACAGAGCATTGTATGGCGCATGATTTTTGTATAATTATCGATTTTTATCTACATGTATATTTGGCAAAAGCAATGTTATACCTAACAATGTAGTAAACATTTTAAACAAAAATCGTGCGTCTTATAAATGTATGTAACGATATATCCTTGATCAAGATAACAATTGCTACAGTAATTATAAAGGTATACAAGCGACAGCATGGTTTCCAAACTTTAGTGATTCTCATCTACATTCCTCGGCCTTCGACCATGCCGATAATTCTACAATAGGTCCGGTTACGCATGTTTCGTCTCTTCCGACATCTTTTTTCGTGGTTGAAGCCAGTAATATAATGTATACTTTAATACCTCCGAACCACAAACCCTACATTATCCCTTGTATGATTCTTCAGAAATAGGAACATACTGACACAAAAATGAGGATGGTTTAAATATAACGTTAAACAGAGAACTTGGTTACACTTTAATTAGTTGATGTTTTATTTGTGTGGTTTTACAAGCTGTCGAGTAGGCTTATTCGGAGTTTTGTCTACGAGCTTCCAGGTAGGAAAGAAAAGAAGCAAGTGGAAAGAGAAACTTTCTTGAATGTGTATTATAACATTGCCTTCAAGATAGCTAAATACTTGTTTAATACAAGTTATGTTACACTTTATATCATAGTCAATAAGGTTTAGAGTGACTGGTTACATATCCATTCCTTAGACGAGACCTTCTCAGCTTTGATATTTTACCTTGTGAGTAATGTTTGATTTTCTTCCCTTAACTGACGCACATCAGCTTCTAATCTTGCTATTGTCTTTTTGTAATCTTTCTCCTGTTTTCTGGATCTGTATGAGTTATCAGTGGAACTGAAATAAGCAAGGAAGCAGAGTTTGATCAAATGACCATAACCACATTAGTTATCGTACAAAAAGGATAAAAAAAACAAACAAGACAATATATAATGCAATGAAAACTTTTGAGACGATGCCATGATTCCAAGTTCTACATCGATACTTATCAGGCGTGTGTGATGTCGTTAGAGAAGAAAATAAGTTAGTTTTCCCTACCTGGTCCGAAATCCATGCTTTCCTTCTTTCACCTGTTGTCCTTTCTCACCTAAAAGAACCTTTTTCTTTTTGTCGTGTTTCATGCGTTTTCGTTCTTCATGGTCTCGTCCAAATCTTGGTCTACAATCATATATCTCAGAATAAGAACACAGTACACAATGCTATGCATGGACAAGAAATATATTAATATGGTGGAACAATGAAATTAAATTGGTCATCACTTCAGCAGTAATTGGCTCACGATATTGACTATTATATCTGGCAAATAAACTTGTACCAAAATAGTCAAATGTCAGAATTCTGTGAATTCGTCAGTTCCCTATTTGATATCGAGTAGTAAATAAAAACTGTCTTCATTAGCAATTCTACTACTACTACTACCAATATATTTCTTCTGCTTGCTTTCTCCTCCTCCTCCTCCTTCTTTTTCTTCTTCTTTATCTTCTTCTTCTTCTTCTTCTTCTTCTTCTTCTTCTTCTTCTTCTTCTTCTTCTTCTTCTTCTTCTTCTCATTATTATTGTTATTATATCACATATTATCTCTTAAATGCAGAAAATGCAAGAACTGAGATGAATAGTTGAATACATCATGTTGTTACGTATATGTAATTAAATTGCTTGTGTGTTAGTTTTAAAATTCTTTTTTATTTTATTTTTTGTTTCATTATATTTTATTGTAATGATTATTGCAGGGATTCGAAATTCTTTTTCAGTAATTCTGTTTATCTAAGACGTAAAACGTATTACATTAGTAATATTTTTAGTTGACCTTGGTCCGCGGTAGTGTAAGCGCTACGCTAATACGATTGGCTGTTTTCAAGGTCCTTTTTCGGCCTACGTGTTAATCTGAATAAACAATGTTTAATTTTTAAATTTATTTTAGAGTGATAGTCTAGTTCTTAGATAGGGCTACGTGCAATTTGGCAAATATCTTATTGCGTATTTCAAGTGTTAGGAGACCTTGTAGTCTGTCTCGCAAGAACGGGATGATAATTCGGGTGAATAAATAACCCTTTCTGAGCGCTTGTCAGTCAGTTGTATTCTTGATACCTAGAAGGCCGATTAGGTTATTTTATTGTTGAAACAAGATTGTTTTTTGAAATTCATTTGTGTTTGGAATTTAATAATTTATTCTCTAGAAAACCAAACGAGTGTACTCTTTTATAAATTCTGGGAGAAAGAAATTCAGTGGAAATTTATTCTGGAATTATTCGGAAACATAAGCTGTGATTCAATTGAGGAATTGTTGATATTTGTACAAGGACCACATCTGACGTCATCACCTTCCATTTTGGTACGTCGTCGAGATTCGAACTTGGATTCTAATATAACTATTTAGTGATAGGACTTGTATTTTTCATTCTTAGGATTAAATTTTGGATTTTATTCACAAACCGCAAGACCTATTTTCCAATTTTTACATTGTTTTCTAGGGAAATAAATTAATTTGTTAAAATATACAAAGCTTGTTGCCTTCACTCTTTTCTCTTGTTATTATTGTACAAGCCTACACATAACAATGTTTTGTTAGCTTTAGAGGGCGAGGTTGTATATTATTATTTTTTAGACATTGGAGGGGAAGTGCACAAGAAACATTGAATATTTTGTCATTTCTTGATTGGTTGTAAATATGACCTGTTATGACTTTTCACTAGAGGCGGTACCCAAAACTTAAAGAAATAAATATCCACATTTTCACTTTTGCATTTCAATTAGGGAAATACTTTGATACTGCTCACATATATGTGTTAACAGTGAGATAATATATGGAACATGTTGTTAATATTGTCATCATATATGACACATTGTCATAAATATACATTGGCCATGGCAGGCTCATTTTAACATGTACAGGACGACTTTACCTCAGTACTTATACTCGTTAATTTTATAATGGACAACAATATTTATTTTTTGTGTTAATTTGTTTCGTGTAATGTGCATAAAAGATATTTGAACGTGTAAGAGGTGTCTTCGTGATATTTGACAGGGAAGAAAAACTAACAAAGAAACAACCTCAAAACTTCTATTTCGTAATGGAACGTCTTTGAATACGCACATTATGGTTTTAGATTGTCTAGTCGCATAGGCCGTTTAACACATATTTTATAAGTTCAAATCCAGAGTTTTATTTGGGATTTGAACTTAAATTCCGCGACCTCATTTTCCAAAACTTAAAACGAGGCTCTAACATACGCAAGGCTGCGAACCTAAGTTTGAAAGAATGGAGTAAAATCAATATTGGCCCAAGAATAAACTACACAGGCCACTGCTTAAGTCATGTACCTGCTGATAATGCCACCATCCAGTGTTTCACTGAGCTGCATTATATTACATTCTTGTCGCCCTTCTTCCTGTAGTCTGATAGGCTGCTTAAAAGTCTGTGTTTCAACTGTTTCTTTAATCCTAGCAAGAAAAGGTAACGTATATAAAACCAAACTAGGTGGGTATCTATGTTATTTATAAGCATTAGACAGCCATTCAGTTGCAGCAAAGAAAATCAAAAGGACCTATCCATTGTACAATACATCGAAAGTAATTTATATTACCAAAGACACTAAACCTTCTTTCAGAGCTCAGATATTTATGCCAACAATTACCGACGAATATAGCCAAACTATATCTCCTGAAACTAGGACGATTACAGCCACCGCCATTTATTTCTATCTAGCAGAACGCATACATTTCATGTCATCGGTTTATGTTGTCCTACGTATATCTAATTAAACTGCTGGTGTGTTAGGTTTAAAATTCTTTCTTTATTTTATTTTTCTTCCATTACATTTCATTATAATGATAATTTTCATTGGATTTGAATATCTTTTCGGAAAATTGGCTTGACCCGATTAGATTATAGCTGTTACTTCAGCACTATTTTTAGCTCACCCTGGTTCATAGATCTTGTAAACATCGGGTGAATACGATTAGCTATTAACAAGGTCATTTTCGGCCCACGAGTTAGCTGAGTTGTAAACAGCCTTTCTTTTTTAATTTATTTCCAGTGTAGGAATTAGATTCTTAGATAGGGCTATTCTAGCTACGTGATTAATGACATTTTTTTTATTGCGCTGTTCAATGTTAAGAGATCACGTGACCCATCACGTGGTACTGAAATGAAGTTTTAGTTGGGTTTAATAAAGTTTGTTTGAATTTCATCTGTGCTTTGGGTATAATAATTTATTCTCCAGAAAACTAAACAAGTGCTTCATATTTATGAAAAATCTGGGACAAAGACGTTTAGTGGAAATTTATTCTGGAATTATAAACAGAACAGTATACATTGTGTTTCAACGAGGAATTGTTGCTATTTGTACAACGACCTCATCTGACGTCATCTCCTTCGATATTGGAATTTCATCGAAATTCGAACCTGGATTCAATTAGTACTGTTTAGTGATAGGACTTATATTTCTCAATTTTAGGATTAAATTTTGGATTATATTCACAAAACTCTTAGTCCTATTTCCTATTTTTACATTGTTTTCTAGGGAAATAAATTATTTTGTTAAAATTTACATAGCTTGTTGGCTTCACTCTTTTCTTTGTTACTTTTGTACAAGCCTACACTTAACAGTTGGGATATAATTTTACAATGCAGTCTTAAAGCTAGGAATACATCTATTAATCGTTCAGGCCATTATTACTGGTTCATGTATGCATTACTTGTTTTCATTCGCAAAATTCCGAAACTTTCGTCTAATAAGGCCTACGTTTTCTTAACATCACATGTAAAGGATATACATCAGAACCTAGTTCTCTGAAGACGGTTGGAGTATGTTTATGATACATCGTGAAACACCAATGAGAAAAAAAACATCCGCATATGTTCTGAGTGTGCCGATCGAGGCTGATGAAATAAGGTGGTGTAATATTTCGTGGTAGATACGTATATGTTCTTGTCTATGCGTACAGATTGTGTGCATGCTTACGTACTGTGTTTTCCTTTGTCGGGTTTGAGTTATGTACATAAAACTGAGAGAATCATACACCTTAAATTAAATATCGGAATCTCGTTAGCAAATGCAAATGCTGTAGTTTTAACTCTAACCCGTGGAAACGATTGGGAGGAATGAGACGAAAGTAATATAGATTCATAAAAGCACTAGCTTAATAGTGAAATATCGTGCAAGATTCGGTTTCAAACTTCTGCTCAAAGTGTGAATAGTTCAAAAGCATGTAAGATAAATTGAAGACTAGCTATTCCAAATTGTAATATTAATTCTGTCTGGGAATGTCTGTTGTACCCATGCATGTGTATTAGACAGAGACATGTTTGAGTGTAGAGCTCAACATATCTGCATCTATTACAAGGAGTAGAATATTAATTATTTTATGAAAAAATCAAATTATGATGAGAATTGCTTTAGTAACAATAAAGTGTTTTAGCGGTAACAAAGATGATGACGATGATGATGATGATTATGATGATGATGGTGCTGCTGCTGCTACTAATGATCATGATGATGATGATCGTGGTGGTGGTGCTGAGATGGAGAAACGATGTTTATGCCTAGGCCTTTGGGACTGAAAATTGAAGAGCGTGTTACTCATTGTCCCTGTTTAAAGAATCTCTTATTATCTTGTTATTATTTTTTATTTCTTTCTTGATACATTGAAAATGTTTCATTTCTGTCTGTATTTATATAACAGAAGGAACGATATCAATGCAGTTAACATCGCCATTCTCCTGTCTGTTTTCTAATCCACTCTGGAGTTTTTTGTGTTATGACTGATGAATTGTAGCATCGAAGACTTCAAGTGACAATTAACACAGCGATTAGGTTAAAAGAAGAAATGAAATTACATATAAAATATTAATTAATAGAGAACAAAACATAACCATAAATAATTGTATATATCGTACATCTTAGAACCGAGTTTTCCTGTTACGTAGCCATATATTGTGGAGTACAATATTTTGATTGCATTATTGCATTATTATGGTATCATGACCCATTTCAAGTTAAAATACCAATGAACAATGGTAAATGAAGATGTGCCTTATACTTGTATTAATTAATTAGCCAATATATATATGTCTCAATCTGTGTATCTGTTTGTCTAAACTTAGTTCATTAAATGGAATGTTGTGGAAGGATATATTTCTCATAATTATTTATTTAATTTTATTTTTAAATACGTTTAATATTATATCGACACTCTAATAGATGGTAATTATGGCCGATTCCAAGTGATAATATAAATGAAAAATGTTGGATAAACACTAATTATAACCCATATTTAATTAATTATCCAATTAAAAAATGACTACTTAACGGATCTATTAATATCAGTATATAAATTTATTTTTGTTTATTAAATGCTTATATATGCATGATTTGAAATCAGTAACGTTCTTTTAATTCTTACGTGCCAAACATCCTTAATGTCATTATAGCTAAGAGTAATCTCAAAGCGTGATTTTTTACATTGTCTAATCGAGTCAGACATGACATAGAGTATAGTATGTCTTTATTTTGATCGACCCAAAGATCGAGAATTTCGTTTCCCTGGCAATAACAAACATCAAAGATTGAGAAAGGCGTGGATTAAGCAATGTAAACAAGGTTTTGGCGAACAAGAACTACGATCCTATACTAGTGCTAATATTAAAATCGCCTGCTTCGTTGCCAGACCCTTCCAAATCCCAGTGTAGACTATGATTTTGTTAGTGGTCCTATTCCAGGTCGTGTTGAATCATCTGGTGACAAACAGCCACTGTCAAGTTTTGGAAACATCTTTTATGACATCTCTAATTATTACTGTGAAAAATTCCATTCACAATGTCACCATCGTTAAATAGTTTCTGATGAAAACCAGTATATTGACAGGTACTTTGCACATATATATAATGAAATATAGTAACAAAATCTTTAAACGTCTCTTCAGATCAGTTTTTGAAGGCAAAAGTCAAAAGACGGGAAGGATCTGTTATTGTACCTATCCAAATAACCTTGTGCGGAAGACTTTAAATTGTGTTTTGTTGTAGCTACGAAACGGAACTAAATTCGGGGTAATGAAAAGGGAGCGAGATTAGTCTAATAGAATGGACACTTCCCTTATGCTACTATATTAACTGAACATATTATGTTCTTTTAATTTGTAATTCTAGAATCATTGTTGCCATTTTTGTATTGTAATGTTTAATGCAAATAAGACTAGTGAAATACTACGTTTGTGGAGATGGAAATGTTCAACGACTGTGTCTATAATCGAACTATTATTAGTGTTTCAATCGTAAGATGGCAGGAATTGGCAACTTAGATTTAGGATCATACAAGATGTTGCCTAGTACATCAGCATGATGCTCAAACTTGTTTCCTCCAAACATTTGATGATGATGCTGTTTAAAAGTTATTTTCAAAACGGTTTGTCTCTCAACAAAACATCCCCAACAAATCAAACGTTGAAGTGAAAGGTAAGAACGGCATGAGTGTTTAGATACGAAAGTGCGTAAAACAGTAACCTTTTATGCCAACTAATGTCCTACAAGGACGTTGATATTAACAGACATTATTGCCGATTGATATAAGTGGTGATAAGACATGCTGAACCAAGAGTGAGTCCAGTGACATCTCCCTAAGAATGATGACTCTTTTTGTCTTTATTGAAACTCAGTTAATTTTTCCTTACGGGATAAGAGATCGTTACTTAAAACCATAATTAAATTCCAGTTTAACGTATGAAAACACTGTGTCCGCCAGAATGTATTTAACAGTATACCTGTAATAGAATAATATATTGTTGCAAACATTTTGCAATAAAATTGGAAAAAAAAAGACATTTAAATGTCACATATCTTGGAAGAAATTCGGGGTATATCGATATATTCTGAGCTACTCTAATATATCTTTAATCGACATCTTACCAAAGTAAAAAACACTTGGTTTTCGGATTATCTTGCATACAGTTAAAGCCTTATGATCACGTACAACTAATTATTGTATCAGCTAAAGAAATACCGACTGTAGAAGAAAAAAATGGCTGATTAGATGAAAATAACTGTCAAAACAATTAGCATATTTTTTAAGATTCCTTGGTGTGGGTACAGTGTTAACAAATGTAGCTAAAATTTGTCATTTTTATAGCTATCAATGCACAGGTATTACAGGATGTAAACATGGATATCTCACAGAATTAACATAGAAGGGACTCTTTCTCATAAAAGAATCGCGCAGCTTTTCATTTTCATTAATTTCAAATTTTACTGTTGCATCGATCGTACACGAGATGTAAGCGTAATATGCTAGTCTTACTAATAGTTTTGGCCAAAGTTTACAATTACGATCTAACATAATTAAATTAGTTTTACAAGAGTGCTTTCTCTTATGTTTCCGTTGCCTTAATTAATCATCATTAATTACGATCTAGTTTAACATCATTAGTTTTATGATTCTTGTTTCCAAACATTTCACAATAAAATTTATTATAATCCGCTAATCGATAGACCAATCATTCATGGCGATTCTTGTAGCCCAAGCTAGCGACCCGAATGTATGAAATGACTTGAACATATCAGTAAAACTGCCCAGGGCACGCGAATTGTATTAATGAAAGTTATTTAAGAAAATTAAAATTAGTTTTGCTGTTTCCTTCTTTCTCTGGTTAACTGAGTTGTATCATGTACATCATCCACGATGTTGAAAATGCCACCTTGTAATAGGCATTATATTAAATATCATTTACTTTACAAGAGAGTCATGTTAAGCGTTACATCGTTAACTGTAGATGTAATACAACTACTTAATGTTACACTGTTCACATGTTATGTTCCATTGAAGGGTTTTGCATAGAAATTGATACTAAGGATTAACCTCATAAATGTCACAAAATAAGATTTAATTTACCAAACTTTAGACAATAAGCTTCAAATAAAGACATATTTTGTAACAGTCAAAAATGTATGCAAAAGATTAGAATGTGAAGGGAAATCTAGAAGAGTCTACAGTAGAAACACGTTATGTATACTTGCAAAGCAACAAAGAGAGGGAAAAAGAGACCAAGATTTGTTTCAGTAACTGTCATATCAACATCTTCTTTTCAGCCTTTGGGGTGGGAAAGTATGTCTTGTTATTTATTTTTGTTTGGATACTGATTGTTATAGCTGCAATACAAGCACAATTGATTTACTTGATGACCTATACACGATACGCAGTATCAGTACTTCAGCCTGTCGAAAAATGAGCTTGCTGTCTTCTTCAAAGGGAACCGTTCTCATTTCTTGCTCACCACTACTTCGCCACAAATGCAACTAAACGGTGTTCGACAGCGGTTGACTGTAGCACTGTAGATATAATCATCCATGAATGGTAACGAGTACCCCTAATGTACATAATCAGGTCCTTCTCTAATCCAGCGTCTTCAAGAGACTGATCACTTACATTTTATGAACTTTGATTTGGTGCTTTACTGCAGTGAAAGGAATGAATATTGGTTTATTGTTTTACTGCAGAGAAACAATGGATTTTGGTATATTATTTACTGAGGAGAAACACAAGTAGGCATTTAATGCCAGTGCAACTTTTGCAAATCGCCTTGCCCAAGGAAACACCACAATAGTTGGCTTGGGGTGATCGAATAGTATAAGTCGATTAACACCCTTTCGAGCATACTGGCATGTCAACCTTTTGAGCCACCATAGTTCCTGTTACCATTAATTGCCTCGTACCACATGCTGGATGGAGGACCATGCCTATTCTACATTCCTTGCATGCACGGGGTAAAACATGAAAGGATCGATGCATAATGTGCAAGCCGGACATAGATCTAACACAGCTATGTACGTTCAGTTAATTACACGTTGTTACCTGTTCGACTGCAAAGGTTGGCTTTGAGAACATGGAGCAAATATACTCATTGTGACCGAAAATTAACCTATATGTAAAGGACATTTAGAGGAATGTAAACGTTGTTGTATGCTCATTAGGTCTCAGACACGAACAAAGACATGAACCAGCGTGATACGCAGCACGTATAGCCTTACAATGAACTAAGATAAACAAGTACCTGTATCGTGTAAGCGATCAGTGTTTAATCTTCACTACTAATCAGGGAAATGTGGTTCAAGATAAATCTCAATTAAGTCTCATCAGGTCATGGAATGTATTCGTATGCTTCTGATTACACGTAAGCGCTAATATCGTTAGTTTTCAGGGATACGTCTACTGGTTTGTTTATTTCTTTCAAAAGGAGAGAGGCATAAAATGTACAGATTCCATGCTGTCTGTGACTAAGAAAGAGATGTAAAATGTACAGACTACATGATGTCATGTGTCTAAGAAAGACGGACAAAATGTACGGAATCTATGCTGCCCTGTACTAGCAAAGACATATAAAACGTACGTACTACATGATATCCTGTAACTTCGACGTATATGCATTGTACCCTATTAATGGGATTGAAAAGGCAGCTCTCACCTAGAGTGGGTTAATGGAATCGACGAGCCAACAATTGTTAAAGTCGATAGTCAATGCGCTCCAGTCCCAACAGCTGATATGTTCGTGTCTTGGTTTTTCTTACGTAATTAGTAATTGATTTCTAAACTCAGGGAAAACTACACACAACAACAGCATCAATATCTACCGTCACATTATGAAAACAAAACTGGCCATCTTAAGTGATCATCAACATTACTTGAGAAAAGAACAGAAGAAAGCAAATGAAACAATTACCTCATTCGTTCTGATAGCAAATTGTTCGTATGATTTCCAGCCGTCTAGAAACGAAAATAACATTTTCATAAACAGAAGTAAAATCAATATCAATAGATCATCACTTTTGCAATGGACTGTTATAAAATCATTGAGAGTCATTGAGAGTCATTGATAACTGCTAATTTGCACAAATTTAGTTTGACTCAATACAATTCATATATTTCGATGACACAAATATATTAAAACAATTGCATAAACGTTGACTAGATTTATATAAATTATTAAAATAAATTGGCTAGGGAGATCGTATACTTAGTTTAATTACTTACGTTGGCGTTGCTTGGTTGATTGGCTTTACAGTCATCTTTGATGTCACCTGAAGTTTGTGTATACGTCATTGGAACTATTCCGTCAGATACACGAGCTGCATCGTTAATGTGTATCCCTAGTTGCCCTGGATTAAAACTGCTGTTAACGGTGCCCATATCTATGACTGCTAGAATTAGTATAAAGAGAAAATGCAGTTGACAAATTAGCATACGTCTTGTAAGTTTTTTCATCAGTAATGTTGCAACTCTTGGTGTCGCGTTTAGAGAAGGTAAGCTGTAGAAAAGATTTCCCCACCAGTATTCTTAGTACCTTTCTATTATTTTATTGGACCCTTCAATACCATCAGCAACTATGGCATAATCAAACTGAAGAAAACGGCCCTAATTGGTTCAACACTGAAATGTTGGTCTAACACCTGGACCTATTGCAGTTGACCAATTACCATACGTCTCGTAAGTCTTTTCATCAGTGATGTTGCAACTGCTGGTGTCCCGTTTAGAGAAAATAAGCTGTAGAAAATAGTCCCATCCACCTATTCTTCGTACTTTTTTGTCAGTTTCTTTGACTCTGCATTACCATCAGTAACTATGGTATTACCATCAGTAACTATGGTATTACCATCGGTAACTATGGTATAATCTAACTGAATAAAACGGCTCTAATCGGTTCAACACTGAAGTTTTGGTCGAATATCTGGTCCTGTCCTAATTAGTCTCTATCTTCATATTCCAGATCTTTCCAGTCAGAACATATTAAACTATATCGGCATCGTAGACGTAGGTGTAGTGTGTTCTTTCGTGATTTTAGAAGCAGGAGAATTCCGAATAAAACACCCAACTTGAAGAAGTTACCTCATGATTCTAGTGCAGGCAGGAACCTGAGGTTGATTCTGAGATGAAAGAGGTGAGCAGCGAAACTGTCTCCTTTGTGATAAATGGGACCCCTGTTTTAACTTATTCTATCGCTAAATATAAATACAGATGTCTCCACAATATGATCTATCATGTGGATATCACTGTTTTCATAAATGAACCATATCTGTTTAATATTTTTCAAAGACATTCCCAGGAAGGATGCACACATCAAAAGCTTCGTAATGAGGCAAATGTAACACCTTTGCACAATCCTGAACCTAAACTTACAAACATTTATTTGAAATGTACATCACAGTCGCTAAATAGGCATCAATAGTTTGTGCTACCCATCTTCTACGCAATCCCTATCTTCGAGTCTGTTTTACAAATAATAAATATCATATCTAATTGATATAGGAATGATTGTGAAACGCATGGAAGATAAGTTCAATTTGCCTATGAGTTCATTGTTAGTACATATGTAAAAATAAATACCATCTTAAAATCAATTCAATTTAGTTTCTTTTACAAACATCAATAGTTGATATAAATCAAATATATCACTTGCTTGATATCAGAAAATCGGTATTAAAAATTATTTAATAATACATTAAATGGTAATCTTAATCATTTGTAATAATTTTAATCTTATAGTGAGACTGAGGGGTCAACGGGCGGGGATGGGGTGGGGGCTTCTTCAACTAAAACACACATAAACATACTATACAACTGGTGATGCATGACAAGCGTCACAACGATGTGGTTGAATTAATCACTGCAAGATATATCAAAGGAGACGTATATTATAGGTAAATTATTTGCCTTTTACCTATTCAGGTATATGAAAATTTTAATACCCTTGAATCTTCCATCCATCTGGCTTCAATGAATTAGGCTGAATTCTAATGCAAATAATGAGATATTGTAAGATATTTATGTACTATTCAGAAGTTTTAAAATTCTAAACCGGTTCTCAAAGTAAATTTATCTGTACTTAGAACAGGAGGATAACTGTGACTAATGGGAAAATCATGTCATGTAAGTATTATTCTCACGTGGTATGGGTGCAGTATAGCTCAGCCAAACAAGTGAGGATAAAATGTTAATGATGCAAAGGTACTTCATTCCAAGACCTTAATGTGAGAATTAAATACTAAGAATAGAATACGATTCTGTAATAGGATAACAAATTATTATGGTTGCCATAATCATGTAAACTGTCTTAAAAGTGCATACATGGTTCGATTATTATATACTTAGAAATTGGATCTTCCCTAGTACAGCCAATCATTTTAGATATAAGAAATTACCATACAGATAATCACAATTTATTTTCTAAGCAGAAGTTATAGATGAACATTATGTTGTAAAACTAAGTCCAGTACACAATCATTTTGAAAAAAAGTATATTATATTTAAAAATTATCGACAATAAATATTATCTGCTCCGTAATATAAATCTTGCATGGAAGGAATTGATGAAAGTCCTAACAAGAGCGAGTGATTTATATTCTGGTTTTGTACCAAATTATTGCCTTGTAGAATTTAATTTAGGTAAGCGACCTTTTGTACAATAACAAAATATACTGTTGATATCATTACTATACTGATTGTTGGACTGTTCTTACTCATATTGAATTTTTTGTTACATTTTTTCCACATGATTTCATTTTCACTTTGTGAAATAGTAAATACATTTAGTACTTTACATTGTTAAACAATTCATATATTTTTTCAAAATAATGCGTTTTAGTTTTGAAATTATTGATAAATCATAAGAAAAGAATAAACAATATTTTAAGAACTTGCATCTATTTGGTTTGTAAATTAGGCAATGCTATATGAGTTTTAAAAAATAATATTTACTACTTATAAAGCTATTATTATCTTTATTGGAGCAAAGGTTGGTAATGGTGAAAGTATACTAATTGAAACGACTTGGTGATATCAGTTGCTTAAGGAGAGATTAAGGGGTAGATAAATCTTTTAAATTTGAATTAAAATTTTCTATTTAATATCTCATGCACATTTCGTGTGGAAATCATATTCCCTATGCGCATCTATGAATAGTAAACTCTCTATTCAAAACCTCTTTCTCGCTCATACCGGAATATTTTATCTCTGTTTCATCGGTAGTTTTGTGGCGTACAAAGGTAAAAAAAAAGACATGGATGAGCGATACATCAAATCAATTAAATTTATACAACTGTAGCGCTAAATATTATAAATACTACTATAAATGGACAAGACGCATGGTCAGCTTGATAATCACGTATTCAGCTTGAAAATGTACTTTCATATTCAAGATGAATTTGGATCTCTCAAAACTTACCGAGCAACAAATATGTCCGCTTACCTTATGGCACAATTTTGTCCTGTGATTTACACATTGCACAAGTAAAATGATAAAATACGTATCTAAGGGTTTATCTTACCACGAACGTACAACCGGTGCTTATCCAGGTAAGGCCATCACCTATTGCACGTCGATAATGTAAACTACTAATGTATATCACTATTCGATGTAAGCGACCTAGATATAACGACGTGTTAAACTACAGGTACACACACAACGACTTCAGTTTATGAAGGCCTCTAAAATGAAACGAAAACGGATTAAGGATACTGAAATAATGTTTAGTAAGTAGATTCTGAGATATGTTGCTAAAAGTTACAGTATTAGTAACAACAGCATTAAGTTAGTAAATAAGTAAATAAGTAAGTAAGTAAGTGAGTAAGTAATTATACAAAATGAAAACATAGTAGTAAGAGATCAAAATAATGTTTTATTCCAGGATATATTTGACAATAAAACCGCCATAATCAACATAACAAAATTCGGTCACCTCTATCAAAATACTGCTACTACTACTACGACGACGATTACTTCATTAGTTATATCTATGGCTACTACTTCTGCTGCAGCTGCGCGACTACCACGGGTATAGTTACATCCTACCCTTCACCAGTGACGTATTATTATCATAAGCATCTCCACAAAGCTGCAGACAGATTTTCACTGAAATAATAGAGTCACGGCAGTTGCAATCATTGTAGCATCATATCCTTGGGCAGTTGGCGAAAACAATTAGAGGATACAAACTTTGTAAATACAATAAAATACTTTGAAAATATGAAGTGGCTATCCATAGGATATGAATTCTATCTATATGACTATACGAACAGCATACATAGGCTCCATTAAACATCTATATCACCGGTAAGAAAACTATAAATAATATTAAAAATAATAATAATAAATAATTTGAATATATCTGAATACATAACTGATTGCCATGTCGAAAAGATACGTTTATGTTATGTTCTAATTTCTTGGAGTTTCCTAATGTCGCTATTAAAGATTGGAAACCAGATCCACCTATTTCAGAGCACCCGGTTTAGATAAAGATATGTCTGTGATCTGTAAGGTATAACATTAAAACATTGATACATTTGTTAATGAACGAGAGAGGGATCAGACGGGGAATTAACTCGATAGCATATAGATGTACAAAGACATATCCCGAATAATCCATAGACTTAGAAGGCTTTCTGAATAATTGCGCTATCATCCAAGTCGCGGCTGTCAACGTAGCTAAGAACAAAAGTCAAGGTCAGTCCATTAGTTATATACATAGACGAAATTAATTTATATAATTTGGTGTTAGCGTCAGTATACAACGCAAACGAAAAAAAAAAAGAACAAACTCAAGCACAGAAAAGAATCCAACAAGAACAAAAGCAAAAGGAAGAGCAAACACAAAACAAAACAAAAACAAGAAAAGCAAATACAAAACAAAACACAAACAAAAGCGCTGAAAAGAACCTCAGATGGCAAGTTATGAGCATCAGCTGGGTAGAAGAAAACTTACGAATACCTAATATCAGAGATCATGGTTGTATATTAGAAGCAAACATAGAAATTCCATTATATTTACATGACACATTTGAGAAACACCCACCATCTGAAGAGTATCTTCCACCAGACGAAATGGATTTATCCTCGGAGAACCACGTATTGATACATTTTTGCAAGGGTATAACGAACAGTACCACAACTATTGTGTACATCGAAAATTGAAGAGAAAGGGGAACTATTTCAAATATTTCAAGCTTTACATGCAATTATGACAAATACCTGACAGGACGCATACATGTCCTTTAAAGCAAAGCCAACAATTATGTGTGCAGTAAAACAGAACATAATTAAAGTCTGATAGAAAAGATAACGATAAAAATTGTCTTTTTATCTTCAGATTGTTAAATAAGGTTGTATTCGGTACAGGGATAGAGAACTTGTGAAAAGAAACAACAGTAAAAGTACGTACGGACGAAAATACATCTTTCAAATGCCGAAAAGAATATCACAGGGGTCGGCAACCTACGGCTCGCGTGCCACAAGCTGGCACGTCAAGAGGTTTTGTGTGGCACGTGAATGGCAGCCAAAAATCTAGATTTTAACAGTGTTACTCTCTTACTAGTGGCACGCGCTCGTTCATCTTTTAATTAATCCGGAAAAGGGTAGCAAGCTATGTAAAATAGGTTGCAGACCTCTGGAATAAAATGTACAAACAGTAAAATGATGGATGATGATTTGGTACCGTACTTTTCTGCTCCAAAAACAATACGATTAAGCCCATTAAGCTAGTTGATGGTGACTTTACTTTGTTATGACTATCTACATAGATGAAACATGAATTGTACTACAAGTTGGAAAATAAATAGGGAGGTAAAATGAGACTTTTCATGAATAATACTTATTTGTTATGCTGAGACAGAAAGAAGTTGTAATATGGATATGACTTAAGTTTTTTGTGATACAAGTAACTGTCAAAAGTAAAACGCATTTAGCTTACCAAAACTGAAGCAGAGTTTCATGGACTTTTGAGGGATGATCTAATGAGTATGTCAGTCATTGATATTTGTTGGTTAATGTAAAAAGGCGTTCGTTTAAGACAGTCAATGATAACAAGAAACGTTGTAATGGAATAATGAAAGACTTCATGCAAATGATTAATTTCATGATCTAACAAAACAATGTCGGTGAAAATAAAGACAATTCTCAACACACGAATTTACCCAGGTCCTAAAGTCATAGAATGCTTCAAAATTAACGACGTCCTAACGATGATAAAAGTTATTTAGTTAAAATGATAAACATTTTAATACACAGTTGCGCCTGTACTTTGTGTTTAAACTAAATTTATGTTGCATTAAACATTTATTTCTTTTCTTTGGTTTCATATTATAATTTGTCGTTTCATTTCGTACAGAGTAACATGGTTCTCTATAAAGAATGTTTCCACTGCGCTTGTGTCCTTGTAAGAGAAGACAACCAAGTTCCCTAAATCTTCGATTAAAGAGTTTATCATTTGCATGATCGACAAAAATGTCATTTAAAAACGTTTCCCATTAAAGGTTAGTACAGTTACGTTAGCTGCTTTCGTTTCCTACGTCACATTTACCACACGATCAAATAGAAAGAACATAACATATTAAGCTTTGCTTCCCTTAATAATGCACCTTCTCATTTCCAGACATTTGAATAGTTGAATGTGTTGAATGACACAGTATTAGAATATGTCATCCAAACCTTGCTTTAAATTGTGAATTGATATGTATAAGTAGGTCTGACAGTCAGCACCACGTGACGAATAATGCAGCTGTAATGACTTTAAAACAAATATGGCGTTTTCAAGGTATGACGTTTAGTCATATGTGCAAAAATAAGGATACGTCAACTAATATTTGCTACATATATATTGCAGTGTATAAAAAGCAAATAGTTATCTAGCAAATGTATTGGCTACGAATAAATTAATTTGAAACAGAATCATGCATTTTTAAAATAAGATGAATTAGTATGCAATAAGTCTGGAATTAAGATATCAAAAACTATTATAGATTTCTAAAAATAAAAAGTAGCTATTCTCATTGCTTTACTTGCGTTAGAGAAATATTAATGTGTTTTTGAAGTCATTCTTCAGGTATTGAACTATAACGCTGTTATCTGCTTGAATTTTGCATCAATTTTACATCGAGAATCAGTCCTTTTGACAGTACAAAGAAGACTACGACATTTTGTTACATTGCATAGATATTGTTAATATTGATAATGATGTTCTTAAGTTTAATTTACGTAACATTGTGCGTGATAATGAGTAGACTTCAAGAGTAGTTCATTTAATCCAGAATGAAACAAATATAAACATTTATTTAAGTAGTCGTGGAAACGTTACGCACTTTTGCTTTTGGGGGTTCTTTTTAAAGTAAATTTTAGTCCATTAGCTACCCCTCCAGTACCGTGTTAGAAAAACTAAGCTGTGTTCTCCTCAACCATAATCTGAATACTTATTTCGTCATGAAACAATATTAATCAATTACCACCTATGTACTATATGTGTATCATTAGCTGCAAGACCAAATTTTCATTTGCGCAAAGCCAAAACTGACACGTTTTGTAAACTTAAACAAGTAGTTTATTTATTTAGAATACAAGCTGAAAATATAAAAGGTACTTACACTGTTGATAATTAAATCCCAAATAGTCACAAAAGGTCTACCACAATTCCAAAATTATAGAGAGTTCCGAATAAATTCGAGTGATGTCCGAATGAATTCCAATCGTGAATACTCTGATGTGCACGTAACCGTCAATGTTTTAATGCTTCAACAGCATTGATATAACACCATTATATAATCAAAAAATGTCATTGATGAATTCACAATAATTCCAAAACTAGTGATTTAGTCCTAAAGTCAAGAAGCGCTTTGTAATTCCAATGAATAATTTAAATAAATAAGTCCTCACAAATTATAACCGAACACGACTAAAAGACTGACATTACCAGAGAGATGTTAAAATAGCAATGAATACGTCTGATATAAATAACCTTAATAATAACACCTCTGACACAATAAGATGACCAGGATGAAGGTCAGAAGATCAGAGGTTCATTTCCAGAACCTTCTAAGCTGTAAACAAGGTCAGTTCGTTTGCTTAAATTTAGTAAAGAACTTTACTAACATCAGGTAGACCAGGAATTCACAACGAGAAAACCAATCTCCTAAATTATAATCCTAGTAAACACGTTTGCAAAAAAAAAACTATCTTAAAGTTTGGTCCATGGACAAAGGTTAGCTATGTAATATGGTATTTACAAAATGACTATTAGAATCTACAATCAAGAACACAAGTTAAGTACACAATATAGATATACATAACAATTGCTAGAAAGAAACGTTGTGTATAAAATTATTGCTGCAACGTCTCTCGAAAACGTCATATGCATATTATTGTTGCCTGGACAGCATTCGTAAGATTAGTAGAACTGTTTCCTGCAGCAGAGCCAATCTGAAAATCCTGCGAAGTTAGTCAACATGGTCTAGAATAATTTGCCCAAACACATTCTCAATATATTTGCTTATCAAGAATAGAGCTATGATCCTTATTTGTCTGCTGAAGTTGTTCAGCAGATTCCACGTGTATTAAGTGAAAATATATGAATTTAATACACATATTGCCGTGAAATGAAACACACAATACATAGATGAATGTCACCAGAAGGGAGGAGTGTATATATTGCACTAACTATAGTACCAACAAATTAGGAGGTTTCAACAGTGACAGAGAGGTCTATACATTAGTTTTGAAGTTTCTTATTTTTGTTATGAAATGAGTCACGGCTCTGACTGTACTCACTAGAAAGTGATGTGAACACCCACAAAATAATAAGCGTTACATAGGGGTGACAGTGCCTTACGTCTGCATGGAGGGTGTTGAACATATATAGGAGCATCATCATACAAACTGGTGCCACCCTGTTGCCGAAGTATATAGCATAAAGGCCTTGACACGGAACGTAACCTTATGGCAGTAGCTTAGAATGTAGAACAAGATTATGTAGAATCACCACTTACTAAGCTCTAGTCCCAAATAATGAGTAATAATTATACATGTGTACCGTTAGTACATATGAGAGTAAACATAAGCGATGATGCCAAGAAACGTGTTCTTAAAGGCTAATGTTTTTTATCAATGGATAGTTCTCTCGTCGAAAAAGCAAATCAATGTTTACAAAGTTGAGTGTCGCATCAGAGTGGATAAATTGTGTTATGGTTGAAAATTCTTATTGCCATGTAGACTTCTGGTCCCTTGGTAAACATTTTAGTAACAACTCATTATTTTTATTTCACCCTGATGCATTGCTTTATTCCAGTACATATTTTATTTTGCCATTAATATGGATACCTTAATGATTAAAGGGTATTTTAGAAAGCTTTGCTGCTTTAAAGTCAGCACTAGTCTATGTAAAAAAGCCATCAATCAATTGTACTGTTGAAATCCTGCGTCACAAATGTGCACACATGCATATTTGTCATTCTCAAAAATCTTCGATCCTTTTCATCTTCACATATTTGTAGTTGTAATCGTCGTGCTGTCAGGAAGATACAAAGATTGTGTGTATGCCAATCATCCAGGTTATTCGCTAGTTTTAACCACATTTGTGTTTTGTAATAAATTTGTTCATATTTTACTTGCATCTATCTCACAGGCTTTACTGATTTTCCAGACAAAATATTTTCTCTAATGAACATATTTACACTGGCATTCAAATTCTTCTTTCCTTTGCTTCCTTCATGACGTGACAGTCTCAATAATCGTTTCTTTGAAGACAAGATGTACATCAAGTAAACATAATAATTTTGACCTAGATATGACTGAGATACTTCATTGATAATCAGTAAAAATTTCCACTCTCTGAGTAATGCACTTTATACAGCCGCAACATTATTTCTACATCAAACATATTGTACGTATTTGTAAGTATCCCCGACTTCAGTGGTACCGTCGCCATTGGTATTTAGAGACTGACAAACAATCACATTATTTTAGCAAATTCCAGGTGCCAAATATTTAGTATCAATTTTTAACAGAAATCTGTGCGCAATGTTGTTTTTTGTTCCCGGTGTAACTCTCCGTGACGTCATTTCATTTGGTGATCATGTATCTAATGCCTATTCTGATATTTCGCATCATAGCCTGAAGTAAAAGTTGCTTTCATGCGTTGTGATGATTATATTGCAAGTAGGTAAGAGATGGTTATGTTAATACGTTTATATATTAGGTATGACCGAAGACATAACATTTTGAAAACTTGCGAGATACTCCTTATGCTTTACGTTTCGGCCGTATTAATTTGTTTTGCTTTTACGTTGGTTGTTCTTGACCATTTCACTTCGGAATAGTGCAAAATCTGGGGAAACATTCTTGTTCTAAGAACACATTTATAGTGCCTACGTGATCTCACTTTTCTGTGTTTTGCTATGCATGATCACTAGACATATAATTTCCTCAAAATGCCGTTTTTTATGTTACCCATATTCGTATACCAGTTCGGTAAAACTCATTTTGAAACTTAATTCTGATAGATTTTCAGTAGAATTAGCTGCTAAATCATATGTATGCACATCAAGTAATTTCACCTAATTGTAAAGACTGTGGTATATAATACGCAATTATGATAAGTGGTGGTTGATATTATTAGCCAAGGCTCACAAACGCTGGACATTATCCAACTCGTTTCATAAATTCAATATTAAATCATTATCCATTTGTGATCCTCTGTTTATTCAATTTAATAGTTATGAAGTATTGCACAGACTGTAAATAACGTATAAATAAAGGTAATATAGTCATTAAATCACACACACACACACACACACACACACACACACACACACACACACACACACACACAGACACACATATATATATATGATAGTGACTTATAATTAATTCCCAACAGGAATCGCTTCAGTGCCTCGACTAACAGAACCTATATTATAGCTGCCTTGCAGCAATTCTCACTGGTATGGGCATGTACTCGTCATGAATATAAGAGTTAGAAAGAGAGGATAAATCATGTGTGAGAGATTTTCGAGTGAAAAGCTTGTGCACTGTTAAACTTACTTCTATATTTAAAAGTTATTGTCAAATACATATGCAAACATCCATATCCATACAGCGGTTTAAGAAGATATTACGGCACGGTCAGATGGATTAACCGGTGAAAAAATAAACATACGGAGGGTGTAAAATATCAGTCATTCCTTTCTGATATAATTGTTTGCAAGCAAATATATTATGGCATCGTTCGAAAAAGTAGGAAAAATTCCATAGTTATCACTTCGTATGTCTGCTCATCCGCATTATGTTCGACCCTTTGTCCGTGAAAAATTTGATTTCGCACATTAAATAAATTCGAGAGTTTTTTATTCTGTATAAAACGAACGTAACTTGTCTTGTCTTATTTTAATTTTGTAGAACAGAACATTTGTTATTAGAAGTCTCTGAAAATATTCAAATGAAACCATATGAGATAAGTATCTTTTGTATACTAATTTACCATTAAATATTTGTTTTTGGATTTAAAGTAGAGATCAAGTCTCCTTTTATCTGTGCCTTTGAATATACATTATTGTTCAATAAAAATCGATAATATTTTGACGATCGTTCTTTCGTTGATTCAGTTGGTTTAGCAGACTCCTACATTGGCGTTAGAACATAATGTATCACAATGATATTGTTCATAATTCCTTTGAATATATTTACAATATTCCCAGAATAATATGACACTCCAATGAATAATTCAAATGAATGTTTCCCCTTAACTGGTATCGAAACAAAACATTAAATACATATGCAGACTGATATGGAACAGGAAACACTGCAAATAAGAATTAACTAATTGTCCACCTCTACTGCCTTGTATACAACCATACGTCTCTACGTCAGAATATTTTCCTACTCGATATGTGACAGTCCTCACATCCTTACCAGAATTTTCCCCATACTCATTAACATGTTTGTTAATAATATTAATATTAAGGATCATAAACACCTATTAATAGCTAATATGCAATCTACAGGCTCGTACCAAACGTTGCATACAATATAGATACAAGGGTTAAACAGAATATAGATATACATATAATTGGTCTTTGAAGAATTAAATGTGATTTCTGTACCTTCAAATGCTATTTGATAACATATATATGAACCACATTATGTTAAACGTTTATTCCACATGGATAAACAAGAAATACAATTAAAAACTGATTATAATTGGCGTACAGTTGTATAGATGTTTATGGAAAATGATGCGATCTCCGACTTTAACATTTGCAGTAAACTACACGGGCAATGCCAGAAATTATTAATATAATTCAAGCTTATTTATCTCTTTTATCCAACGTAATAAATAAAACATTATTGAAACAATTTGTCTTCAAAGCTCAACAAGTATAATATGAACTATTTTAGGTATGTCTGGTCTAATCAGTGTTTCCAACTTTTGTTATTTAACTATACGCAAAATATATCTACGCAACAAGGAAGAACGTTTTGTTGTGTCTTTTGTTTCATAGGAACCTTATCCGTTTGTTTTGTTTTTCTGATAATTCATGTATATTAAAGTCACGGTTATTACAATTACGTTTACTTTTTATAAATTGAGTCCTTCACCACAGCATTAGCACATTTGCCATCATAATTGAAATAGCACTCTTGTTTGAACATTAGATTTGGCGGTGGAGTTTCCATCATTGTTATTACCCATCATAACATTATTTCAGGCTTTATGTTCACACCTTGTGCAACTCCCTTTTTCAAGAGTGGACCATCCTTGTATAAGGATACTGCAGGCCACACGACGTATTCCACATACATCCCCGCACGCGTGTAGCTAACAAACTTTGTTGTATTAAAATACAAAGGAAAGTCGTTTACGTCATCACTTTTTCCCTCATCTGTTGGGGTAACGCCAAATTCTAAATGTATTTGTGGACTTTTTATGCACATTAACCAGCAGATGCGAATACATTTCTGAATATAGTTTTCGAGAGTGACATGACCGCTGCCATCGGGTTGAACTTGCAGTTGCCTTCTGACATCCTATTTGGAAGAGACAAAATGTTTGTCAGAATGAACATACATAAATACATTACCATTTCAGATTAAAAGCAATTGCAAGCATTTAAAATGTGTTTTGAATCATTTTGTGTAGTGTGCAATTTATGTGAAACAGACTGTGCCTTAGTTAAAATGCAGTTATGTTATTGTGGTACGTTCGAAAATGTTACAAGTCTTCTTGCACACATCTAATCTGAATCATACTCAAGCACATTAGATATTTTATAAAACAAATTGGTTGAAAAACTTCTAGTCAAGGCAGGTATTAATGGCCACTTTGAAGGGACTAATCCGTAGATATAGGAGTTGTAAGAAGATACAGAGACGTTTGTAACAACTGATGAAAATCAATATCTTTAGATTTGAAAACATGGATATACATGGATAACAAAATAATTTTCCAAATCAACTGTCTCTTTGTCTGCTACAAATGGTTATCACTTTTGTTTTTGTTTTGACCTATTTCATTTTGCAGAAACAAAATTTTCATAGATTTATTCATCTAAGAAAGAAGTGAACCTTTACCGTTAAGACGTCTACAAAGATAGCGGTAATCTATTGACAAGATTTACTACTATTAGTTCCTACTATTATATGTGCGCATACATGATTCAGGACAATACAAGAGAGCGGGGGGGGGGTATTAATAACTTAATGGTCGTGGCAGAAATGGGACAATATTACATACCCCAAAATTAACTTAATACCTCCGAATGAAGATGAAGAACATCATGTCTTTCTTTATCCAAATGACAACAATTAATTAAAAAAGTGTTACGTGTCGTTACTGTTTGGAAAAAGTCAAATAAGTGAATATTAACATTTGCCCTAAAATCAGATGGTACAATAATAAATGTAGTCACTACTGTAATGAGATGGTTTAGACTTTGAACTGATTTCAAACCCTGCTGAATACAGGGTTTACAAGTATATATGTAATTTATATGCATTTTATATATCATCACCACATGCACAAAGTGTAATTAAGTCGAATATGATTAGGATAATTATCATGCAACAAATCAGTACAGTTAATTCCACTTCTAGTATGAAGAATATATAGTTTATATTGCACCACCTAATATATGAGATGGCACTTGTGTTGTCTTAGACTCTGACTTCTGGAGATATAATAGTTACTTTCACCTTTTATTCAGTCTGGGAGTGAATTGCAACATGAATAGAGGCGTTTAGGAGTGGGTTTATACCTAGTTCGTGTCTGGCATTAGTTCGAATAAAATTATTCTCTTTTCCAAGATTGTACATATTTTGTCTCTCCAACCCGTGGTGGCAGAAGGCATGATGAGAAGGAGAGACATGTATACATATGTTATGAGCGTAACATATTTTATTGAATTTTCGTACATATGTCATGGTAGACAGCCAGTTTCTTCAAACATTTTACTACACGAAACACTTCTGGTAAGACTATCCACAATTCATCCAACTTCTAATTGTATTTTGGTTAATTTAAGAGACTTCTCAGAGAATCTGCATTCCTATACAAAATAGGCATATGCTAGTAATGGGTGAATATATGCAAAATAGATCCTTCTAACTTTTTTCGGCTAAATTTATATTTAAGTATTTTCAATCAGTTGTCATTTTTGAGGTTGACAGATGTATGGAATCAATATGTTTGGTCCAGTTACCTATACCACTGAAAGTTAGGCCAAGATACTCTTTGCAGTACAAGAATGAAATTATTTCGTTTTAAAATTTTACTTAGGGAAATCAGGCTCTAGCATTCGCGATAATAGCATCCATTCCGGTTTGGTTGTGTTAAAGTCAACCAACCACTACCTTGACCAATCATCAATAATTGTTTGTAAATCAGCACATATTCAAGGTTTTACGTATCATTCAATGAATACGTCAGACAGCTATCAGCAGCAAAGCCTCGTTAGAATCAAGAGGTCCTGCCTATATTGTAAATATGCACAATAGCTAATAATGGTCCTAAATGATTGCACATCTGGAACGCAATATATAACATATTAGTTACTTAGTTGGCAGTGTTCACAAAACCTGTTTTGAGTCTGATAGAAAAGTAGTCCGAAAACTAATCAATGCGATGGCTCTCCAAGCCATTGCACTTTAACTTATATTTTCGACCTTAATGCCAAACACGATCAAATTTGTCAGAGATATTGTAACATATTACACACATATCATCCTTGTTATCAAGCGCAGTACATATAATATGGTACATATGTATGAGTTGAAATATTATAGAACTTTTGGGAAGAAAACTGGATATACAGCCGAATATGAGGTCGTATGAGTACAGGTGGTTGTAGAGGCGTTTGAAAATAATTATTTCCATAACATTTAAAAACATAAAATAATGAATAACGATATAGGTCTGTACCTTGAAAGAACCTTTGAGGAATAAATAATGCTTGTCTGTTTCAATAGATTGAAAGATCATATAAGTGCTAAAAATAAAACAAACGAAAACTAACTTAGAAAGGCTTTAGCTATGAAATTATAATTGGAAGAGCAGATAAACCGGACAATAGCGATGGCGTCTTTAACTGTTTAATAATCACCATGCTATTTGTTTAGATGTAAAAGAGAACATAATGCATGTTTAAGATGTTGGTAGAGAAACTTACTCTCAAAAAATATCAACCTAATTGATGTTTATGGTGATATATTTTTTCTTTTAAAGAGATTAAATACATTTACGCATGACCTTTGTAATATGATCAAGGCTGAGGTTGTAGTTTCTTTCCCTGTGCTCTAGCAGCCTTTTTTCTGTTTCCTTGATGACATCTTGATCTTTGTCCTGGAAAAAAATGCGCTTCATATGTTATAATTGTTTTAACAACAAAATCCAGTTACTCTGCCACATCAAGGATCTGCAATGACTGTTACTAGAATTATATTTATGTGATGAATATTCACTGTGTAGCTTTTACGAAATTATGAAATTATGAAAATGACATAGTGTTATAACTAACATGTTTATAACACAAGTAAATTCAACTCCGATTAACTTCTAGTAAATGTAATACATTAATCCATGTGCTCTATAATGGATTTAGCCTACGCAGGCGTGCACCAAAGTATCTGCTACACCGACATAAATGAACAAAAGCTCTACATTAGTGTTGTTATTGGTTGTTTAATGTTTTGGACAACCATCCGGGCGAATGTGTGATTTCTACGGACATCATATGTGTACTTCGATTTGTTTTGCTTTAAATTTCTAAAATTTGCTATTGATAGTTTATACAAACAATTTTGTCAAAATAGAGGTTCACATCGGAGTTTTATTATATAGGTCACCGCATTCTAACCACATGACGTTTGCTCAAACTGGCAAAAAAGCCTTTGTGTATGTGCAGCCCAAGAATAATAATCAGTGAAAGTGATCCATATGCGACCGAATAAGAGAACAGTCATGGTTGCTACTAGTTGACGAACTATATCAACCATTTATGTATGGCAAACGTCTGTAAGATTGCGACGTGGCAACTTGTTTAAATGTTTTTACTCGACTTTGTTTGTAAATCCATTACCACACAATTTTTCATTTGTGCTAGGAGTTTGCGGTTATTTTCCATTTCCGCTAATACAGTCTCAATCTCAGCAACGACTTCGTGCTACTGCGACCAATTGTGAGTAACTACATATTCATGACTGTAATCGTATTGATGTTACTTTACCAGCACCACCAGCAACACTGGTAATTATCGATATAGCCCCAACAATAATTCAAATTGGTGAACATATGACAGTTGGTGTGACTGTGATTCCTGTCATACCAAGACCAACAGTTAAATTTTATGATCAACGCGATCCTCTTGGCGATTTCATTTTGCAGTTGTTGTACCGCTTGGAATATGTTCTCAAGTCGATAAGAATGGAGGGTCCATCATAGTTGTTATATTCATAATGTGATTGCGTAGTACAATTGCTCATGAAGCCGAGTTTAGCCAGATGCAACGCGTGCACGTGCTTCTAACCAATTACCCATTTTATGGGCACAACTACAACAAAAGCAGAAAAAGGTCTTCCTCTCGAATATTTAAACCTTTGGCAATTGTCCTATCTCTAATAGGCGCATCCTCTTCATTTAAAACCATATCGATTACACTACTGAATGATGTCTGAAATGATCGTTCTTTCTTTGCTCAAGTACTGTTAGCAGAACAAGCGCGTCATTGCTCGAAATCAGTCGAGATCCTTTTTTTCTCACCCATGCGACACAGAAATCTGGCTGTTTTGCTAATCTTACTTTTCTTATCTCAGTCTAGTCAGCTCAGAGCAGTCGTCTCAGACAAGGTGTCCACGCGCTCAGAACTACTTTTGAAAAAGGAAACCCTTGTTGTCGTCTGCTGTGCCTGACGTAGTTGTTCTATAATCAAACAACAACAACAAATATATATTAAAAACATAGTAACTTAAGGTCAATCCATCTTTGAGAACACACCATACTAAAACATTTCGAGAGAGACAAAGACACACATGCACACAATGTCAAGCTTTTTGGTATTATGCTATTTCGTTCCACACAGCATGGTCAATTTTATCCTATATGCAGACCTAGCTCAGTACATTTTCAGGTCAGCGTCATTAAACGTAGCTAAAGCTACCTAACTAGTTTTGAATACGTCTTGTGAAACAAATTATATACTGTTAGCTACATTTAATGACGCTGACCTGAAAATTGACTGTGCTACAGATAGGATAAAATTCTCAATGCTGTGTGAAATGAACTATGACAGAAAACACTGATCCATGCACATAGACTATAAACCTATACACTTCGTAGCCTCCCAACTCTCTTTACAACTACAGAAAACTTAGTAACAGCCAGAAATGTATTATGTCAAACATGCTTTATTCTAATTTTGTTAATCATCTCCATTGTGTCAGAGTTGAATAAAAAATATACCTACAATATTTAATGATAAATAATGCACTAAACAGCCAGAAGGAATCATTTATCCGTCAACACATTAATCCATGAGCAAATTTCACTGTAGTACTTGCCATATTTCCAACACAGAAAAATACATTTTGAAAGAATCCGTGAACTTGAAAGTTTAGCACATGGTCATCCGCTATGGTCCGTATTTGGAGGGTCTTTTATACACGGGGGTAATTTTACAATCAATATTAAGGACAACACAAGTATGTCACAAACAGTTTCACCTCCTCCAAAGAAAATGAGCGTTATATACGATAGTGATACAGATCTCTAATTACCCATGAATAATCTAATGCAACATGTTACTCTTCGTTACAGCTTGTACTAAGTATAACTTCAGTAGAGCTGAGTACCCAGTATCATTTCATTATTTACAATATAACTTTTCAAAATTGGAACTGATGAAAATGAAACTGTTTCTTATAATAAATATTAATTATTTACTGTTAATTTCTTATAACATCCATATATTAAATGTGATAATACCTCATTACTATGCGACGCTTTATGTTGTTATTTTTCTTTGCTCACGCGTATAAACTGTGTATTTCGGATGCAACGGTCACACCACATCCCTCATTAACATATTTGTATTAATGAGCCGCATGTAAACATTTGGACGTGAACTATATTACACTAGTGAAGAGTTCTTTTTAAAGGAATAAAATGGGTGAGAAAAATAATCTACGTTGGGGTTTGGACTGAGACAAGGAAATCCCAGTCGCGAGGTTACATTATATGTCTCCCCACGAGGCTTGCCTCGTGCGGAGACATATAATGTAACCCCGCGACTGGGATTTCCTTGTCTCGGTCCAAACCCCAACGCAGATTCTATATGTCTCACTTGAGTCAGTATTGGTGTAACATGTTCGTTGATAAAGGTAAGCGGTCGGTATAAGTGGTGTATTCTGCTTCGTCGTTGGAGATACAATTCCTGAGTGATTTCTTACGTGGTGGTGCTGTCAACGATTTAGCGCTTTTACGTGCTAAAGCGATTACTCCAGGCTGACCTCGAGTTGGTATTGGTACATCATGGTGGTTCCAACGGTCTATTTCTATTTGGCCCTTAACAGGATAATATTTGAGAATATATGCGGGTCTGGTAACAACATTTTGAGGTAGATATACCTTGGTAAGTGGAACAAAGTCATTAATAACGTTAGCGTCCTTACTTAGGTCATCAATCACTTTATCGGAAAATTCTTCAACCTCATCAACGCAGTCAGAATCCATTACATAATATGTAATGATAAATCTTATCTTGATCACAAACACCAAAGATGATTGAGTACTCTTGCGGATAGATGTGGAGCCCATCGAACTGCTTGTCATCTGCAGTGACTAGCGATGCTGAAATGCGGATGTGTAAAATACTCCAAAGTTCTTGTTCTCAATACTTGATATTGCTTGTACCAAATTAAAAACACAATGATACCTATCACTTATCAACATTACCATTCACCCCACGTACCTTTACTTAATATTATGATAAGCAAGTATGATCCGGACTCGCGCACCTTAAGGATGTGATGTTTAGGTTTGTCAAAACCATTTGCAAGACAATCGAACAATTTTAAGTGGTAGTAAAAGTCCATATAAGTCAAAATACAATAAGTGATTATGTGTCACCACACATGCAACTCACTGTGTGTCAGCCCATGTTGCCAAATCCGTGTTACTAATACCAGTTTCACGTGTGCCTGGGACCATTGATTCAAGCTCATTTTGCATAAAACCACAACGTAAATGCTGGAATGATTTTACCCTCGCTAGTACGTCAAGACTGGTTAATGGACACTTGGCCTTTTGCGCGATTATTGAAGGCACTTTCCATTTTTATTCATATGCGACTACCAGAGGATCCATCAGATGCTATGCATCCCTCCGACTGCCTTTTTCAAAGTTATTCCTGTTGTTTTTGCGGCAGCCATGAACGAAGCCTTTCGCGCAGCCGCTGGAGCCGCTGCTTCTAACAACGCTGGAATTGTTGTAATAATGGAAATATTCCACCATTCTTTTGCAATTGCATCACCTTTGATTTGGATAATTGTAAAGTTACCAAAGTACTATTTCGTTTGGCCACATTAAGCTGATTAAGATGTCCTTGGTTCAACCATACTGAGACAACTTGTTTAGTTGGAGAAAGTTTCAATATGACACCGAAATCGTTTTATATAGACTGTCTTAGCAAGTCCACGTGCTCTAATGAAAAGCAATAAATCGCGTACAGTGCAATGAATTTATGTCGCGAAATTTGCAAACCAGTATCGACGTTTTTATATTGTGCCATATACGACCATAGGTTGTGATCTGAACGTTCAATATGATTTGCATCTTTATCGTCAAGCAAAATTTATTCCGAAGATCCCTGCTTACCGTTTAATAGGAGAGAAATTTGATCACTTCTGTGTTGTCAAATATCAGCTGACTACGGATTTGGTTTTTACCTCGATTTGTAGTCTGAAACTCCACGAACACATGACACAAATCTATACTGAGTACTTATCTACAATGTAAGCTGTCCCACCATATTACCTGCTGGGTGCACATCTGCGGTATATGCAAGAAACGACACCGTGGATGAGGTCCCTGACTGCATAAACGACAACAAGCTGTCTTTCTGTAGCTAATGAAGGGGATAACACATGTATCCAATTGTTAATGTTTATAGTACAACTGCTCCTTCCGCGGTACCTGCACCACGCCAAATTGCATCGTTGGCGTTCTTTTAAAGCGTAATATGACTGTGCGTTTGACTCCGAAACTAACCTTGCAAATATATCTACAAAACAAATATGTGCCCAAGGGAATCGCGTACGAAAATCGCAACGAGGTTCCACGAAGTTTTGCTTGACTCTGGGCAAAACCACTTTTATTTTGAGGTCACCTAATTGAATATTTTGAGCATCGTCATTGTCAGATGTATCCCTGATAAACATCATATACCTTGAACAGTTAATTTCTCATAATCGTCACTGTAGTTAGTAAGTCCAATAATCGTCGTAGCAGTGTAGCCGACTTGTATCCCAAATGACGTTTCTCTTTTTTCCTAGCGTATTGATTACTTTCACTTTCTCTGATTATAATCCGTGGGATGCGCATACACAGTGGCGTTTTAACAATATGACCAAAAATCATGGAAATGGAAGGTCGTGACTATATAAATTTAAAAATAAAAAAAAACTGTTTTTGAACCGATTGGTCTATAACCTCTATTTTGACTCCATTAACAGTGATGAAAATTTGTCTTAAACGTGTAAAGTGTGAAAAGATCTTAAAGGCAGAATTGTGATAAAAGATGCTCAATTTATGTTTTGAGAATGTTTTATTACGACCGCTTCAATCATTGTTACCTCTTTGCATAATTGGAGATAAGCTGAAATCTTGTCATTTAGATCATCAATTTGGTTTCGTGTATATTCTTGACATTTTGCGTAGATTTCCTGAAGAAAAACAGTAGTAAATTCTATAGAAAAAGATGTTCAGCTTCGAAATAAAATGTATCAAACCCAATCTAAAGCCTTCGATAGACCGATAATTTTGTGGTGCCAGTTTAAAATTTTGTAGCTTAAATATTATGAAAATAAATGTTTATTAAGCAAATACAAACTTAGTAACAGAATAGAAGCATTGATTTAGAGTATCATATTAACAGAGTCGTGCAATAGAACCAGTGTTGCAGAAACCGCATAGAAATATATGTTGAAGACAATAAATGTTAATAATAACATCTATGACAAACGGTTGTATATAGGATTCACAAATGGTTAATGGGCTGCAATGGAACTGTCACTTGAGGAAGATTTGAAGCCGTCTTATAAGACTAATCATCCCACCGGCTGTGCAACGAAGAGAGACATTGCTCTTTATCGTCACTTATATATTTTCTCTAACATATGTTTATGTATTATATAATAGTGTTTAACGGCACCTCAGTACAATGGCGGCTATGCGGTGCCTTATGAAAATAAAGTTAAAAAACGTAACAGTCAAGAATACCTGAAAATACTTTAGGAAGAGGAACCTTTCTTAGGAAAATAAACATGAAGGACAATAAGATACAATATAAAAGAAAAATATGTAACATTCTGTACAAGGTAAATAAAATGAAAATGTAACGTGTCTGTGTGTGTGTATGCGTGTGTGTGTGTGTGTGTGTGTGTGTGTGTGTGTGTGTGTGAGAGAGAGAGAGAGAGAGAGAATTAGGCATGGCAAGCAACTTAATCGAAATCTTTTCTGCTCTCTCTCTCTCTCTCTCTCTCTCTCTCTCTCTCTCTCTGGACCATCATAGAAGGACAAGGCGTAAATACGTTAATAAACGAGCAAAGCGGATTTTTGCCTGTGTCATGCGACAATGTCTCTGGAACTATGAATAATGGTAAAAGTTACAGTCAAACGGACCAGTCGGAAGGTAATAGATAGAAATGGAGAATAGGCACAATTGTATGGTCGGTTCATATTTTAATTACATCAAATTAATTACTTAGATCAACTGTAAATATGTTTAAATGATTGAATGATATCAAGTTTGGAAATACACGTATGTGTATTTTATGTGATGTAAACAAAATGTATGTATGTGTATGTATGTATGTATGCATGTATATATATATATATATATATATATATATATATATATATATATATATATATATATATATATATATATATATATATATATATGTGTGTGTGTGTGTGTGTGTTATTATTATTTGTGTGCTGCATCTTTGGGGTACCACTTTATTAATAGGAAATTGAGCAAACCTTTCTTTTTAATGAAACGTTTATATATCTCATGGTATATCAATGATACAACATAGTTACATATATAATAATAATAATAATAATAATAATAATAATAATAATAATAATAATAATAATAATAATAATAATAATTTCAATGTACATGGCATAATAAGTATATATTCACACCGGAGCTATTGAGGGCAATATGATATTTCCATTTTTATAAAATTCATATAAAAATTTAGCATGTGATGAATGGTACTGAATTTAACCATCGGTTCATGAATCTGAATATTTCACAACTGTAAAGCATTTTTTTTTTTACCTGCAATATGTTTAGAAGCCTTCTTACTGTCTCTTCCTGATGCGAATCATCTTTGATAAGGTATTCAAAGGCACGACACCATTCGTTGTCATATACCTCTGAAAACTGCTCCAACAGCGTTGCAGGTCTTTTAGTATCATGCGGGTGTGCGGTATTTGGATTGTTGTCTGTTTGCCTAAGGAACTTAATTTCTTCGACACTGAATCATAAAAACGGTAATTTTAAACTGTATGGAGAAAATGTAGAAACCAGCGTTAGAAAAGGAAACAGGCAACAAATTGAAGATGTCTTAACATAAATAACATTAATGGGATCAATCCAAATCACGTAATAGTTCATCTTCTTCATCTACCAAAGAATGATGACAAAAATGGACGGATTAGAAATGGAGTCAGGATAATTTTTGTCAGATACATAAAGCTAGTGCCGTATCAATACATTTCTTAATTTTTTCAGAAAAATGGCAGGAGCCCAGATTTATTAAAGTTACATGACCTAATCTTTGTCCAACATGGCGGCGTTGTAACGTTAAATTCCGCCTGTACTCGTACTGACATCTGTTTGCATATATAGTGACCCCCATAACTACTACCGTTTCATGGCCGAAAGTTTAAATTAAAATGGATATAATTGCGAAATATATCGATTTAAAACGACTACCGATTTAATAACAATACAAGCGGTTTCTGTAACAAAGACGGTTGTGCTCATAGTGACCATCATCATCATCATCATCATCATCATCATCATCATGGTGTTGATGAGGACGACGACAACGGGTATGATGGAGTTAAGGACGACGACGACGACGAAGACGATGATGATGATGATGATGATGATGATGATGATGATGACGGAAAGGGCAACAATGATATTGATGGCTACAGTGACGAAATAATAATCTAACAACGACTGAGAAATGGTGAATGTAACAAAGACTTAGGAGACTTGCTTAGTATGACACCCACCACCAAGTGCGAACGAACGGAGCGTTTTTCTGGATAAACATTACTTTTTGGTCTGTGTTTATATGACAGAAGTTACAGCTTACAAAACAGTAATGAGTGTGTGACCTTTCACATTAAATGATTTATAAACCCATTTCCAATCTCCTCGAAAGCAACAATAGTAATAACAACACTAACAATAGTAATAACAACACTAACAATAGTAATAACAACACTAACAAGTATAACAATAGTAATCCATCTAACTTGTAGAACTGTATGGTCGCATATTCACTCCTACAATCGCATTATGGAAACACCTAGATTATAACCGGTGTGGTCCACAAAATTACTGGAGAAGAAACGGTTAAAATCATTGAAAATACACCTCTCTGTTTCCGATGCTAAATGGTTCTCCTGCTTCACAGGAACCTGAAAGGAAAACATCGTCTTTAATACACAGGTGTAAAATCATGAACCAGAGTTGGATAGACGGAAGGTGAAAGATACGTTGGATGGGGCCCCCAAACCACATCCCTACATGCTTACTCCTAGGTAATGAGCGGGAAACTTTTCATTTAGTAAGTATATTTCTTTGCAGTCACATGGTTATAATTATGCCCTGGAAGAGTGGCGAATGTTAGAGCTTTTGGAGCTATCTCCCCTGGTCCCAAATCTAGGATTCCACCCAATAGACCCCTTACCTTATAATTTATACACGTACCATCCACCACCTCCACACTTACCATTCTTCGACTCGTTTGTGTGAACTATATACAATGACTGTTCAATAGGTACAACAAGAGAATGACAGACCTGAAGTACTCTTAATTAACATAGATGCGTAATACTTATTTCATGGACTCAATTATATTAATACAATTGCACAAACACTGATTTGATATACATATATACAAAATATATAAACAGATCCAAATTACCATATTTTCTTGCTTTGTTCAGTATTGGAAAATTATGTTTGGGCATGCTCGGAAGCCCAGATTTTCCAAGAGCAAGTTCAGTTTTCCAGTCAGATTTGCCGTGGACAGCTGACATTTATAAGAGTTGTAGAGCTCTGCATATATGCCGGGCAATACATCTAAAACATTCTTTCTTCCTATACAGTAGGGAAAATTTGGAAGAAGGTTCCATGGCGCCTAACCCCAGGGGAAGAGACTCAAAGTACTACCCTTCCCCATTTATGTTCATTATTTGTACATTCGTGGTGATGTTTATAGTTTTAGCTCAGGTAAAATGGAATAACAAATCTTCTTAAGATGATGGATCTGGATAGGTACGACAAACTTAAGTTCATGTGACACATGTTATGTATATTTAATTTAATTATTTGTTTGTTATTCTTAAATTTTGTTTTTAATTCCATTGCATGCTATTGTAATGTAACATTGTTTACTGGATTTGACATTGTCCAGAATTGAGTTTTTTTTTTTTTTAAATTTTATAAACTACTAATAATAGAAATGTTCTATCTAGTTGCTGACCTCGTTTCAAAATCAGTGAAAGTTTTGGTAAACAGCTTTTGTTTTATTTTTTATTTCTTTTCCCTTTTTCTGACTAAGAATTTTTAAGTTGAATCAAGGTCATACCTGGAGTACGTGACAAGTAGCATATCATTTGGTACAAACTTCTATTTTTCCAGAAGATGAACTTTTGATCCTCATACAGGAATCTGTTTTGCGTCTTAGTTAGTCGTATAACTATTGGGTTTGATAGAGGTTTCATAGTGGGGCTTAAAGGTTCTTGACACGTTAAGTTGCATTATGTTGAGACCAGTTTGGGTTGAAGTTTTATTTTCTTCAAAATATTGAATTCAAGTGATTATTTTCCGTGGAAATACAAAAGTGCTCTGACAGAGAGAGACATATATTGAATTTTTACTGAATTCAAAACTGGAATAATATATTCTGTGACTCAACAAGAGACTGTTGACACAGCAGCACTTTGATCACCACATCAGACCTCATCGCCTTCAATTTCGAATTTCATCGGGACTCGAACTCAGTTTCATTCTGGACTTTTTATTACTAAGACTTCTATTTTTAATTCTGGATTATTTTTGGATTTTAATTCGTAAAACTGTAAGTTCTTTTTTCTTACTTTTTCACTTTGTACTCTAGGGAAATAAATTATTTGTTAAATTTTACAAAGCTCTTTGTCTTCACTCTTTTCTGTTACTTATTTTAAGAGCACAGACTCGTAACATACTTATTCCATGTTTTACTGACTTTGGTTAAATTTTGCTTTAAGTTTATTCCCCAGGTTCATTTCGTAATAGAAACATTAAACCACATGATTGTATACACATTTGTTAATACCATCCCCTTACAACAAAATATGTTTATGTCAACTTCGATTTTACATTTCACTGGATAAGGTTATCAAGCTTGTCTCATGACCAAAAACGCGTTGTGCATCCTGTCTGCATAATGTCATACATGTTATGTGTGTACTTGGCAACTGAATGCATCTTGAAAAGTACTCCACCCTGATCACTGAAGTAGATAATTGATGACCCGTATTTAATGCTTCGTTGAGTTTGGATGCATTTGACGCTTTGAGTTTGTTTATACTAGACTCATCAAACTAAATGATTGTATGTGTTTAAAGAATATCCTTACAACAACTGACGATCACTGTGCCTTATCTGTCAAACATTACTGGCTTAGGTTAATTGTTTTGCGTCTACCTATCAAAGATCCGGACAAACACTCATCCTCACGGCCTGACCGAACAGCGGCTGTACCAAGTAAAACTATACCACTTACTACTCCTTGGGCCGAGTAGAGAAAGGCCATTGATAATAAATATGTGAGCATTTCCTACCTATAGGACGCTTTGAAGTTCAACGTCAATCAATCTTAGCGTCTGAAAGTAATACCAGTTATTGTTTTTCATTTATTTGTCATTCTACAACCAGTTTAGAATACCTGGCAGCTCTTTGACATAAAGTTTGGGTAATTGGCGATAAGGCCCGAACTCGTTCCGAATGAATCTCTAGGTTGTTGCAAAGGTAACATATTTTGTATTATAATAAGAGCATAAGCAATCAAGCGGAGTAGATAAATGAATGAGAGGAGAAAGAAGAAACGAAAGATGATCGTAAATGTGCTGACAAATGAAACACTGAGACGAACGGGATTATAAAACATCGAGATTGTAGAATCCGTATAACATTATAAGACATTACTGCGGATGCAACCGCCTAAAAACTGAACAAATGGAGGAGAAAAAAAAAAACAACAAAAAACAAACAAACAAACAAAAAATATTATTAACAACAAGATAGCATAAAACAATTATATACAGGAGGTACGATGGGGTGGAGGTGGGAAAAATTTCTACAGAAAGGGACAACACACATCCTCACCCCAAAAGAAAATGGACTCAACTGACGCCAAGGTACCTAGCAGAGAGAATCCCTCCGCGCGCAGACGGTGCGAAAGCATTGCGATTGGCTGGGCAGAACACGTGATTAAAAACTTTAAATATATTGGCCCTTGACAGCTCGTTACGTGAAATATCTGGCGGCAAATTGTTAACCCAATCACACCTCCCATAAATGTCCTTACGCGAGCGTAAATAGTTTTATGTGATGTGTTCTTACACATGCAGAAGAGGGGTGCGTGTTATTGTCAGAAAGAAAGTGAATGAAACACAGGGTTCTGTATTATTAACTTGTTTGATGAGATCGTAAAATTAAATGTGCATTTTCCAGCCTACTCTTTCCGACATCGATAGAGTCAAAAGGAAGATAGAGAGTGAAAAGACAGAATTCCCCATGTCAGTCGTGCAAATATTACAAAGTCAAAGTATATGAGTACATAATTAAAACAAAGACAAACGTTGTGTTTCATGCTGACCACTTTAGTGACTTTGTATTGAACATAAATGATATTAGTAAACCAAACATTTGCTATGTATTTACAGCATAACACAACTATTTGGACAAAGTCTATAGAGTAAACGTGCTAAGAAATTGAGCAATGAGACATAGCGTATAATACAGAAATATTTTGAGGCTACGTGTTAGAGAATTTTTTATTTGTACTCTGTGGAAATTCGAACCAAGGCGATGGATGCCGTTTACCCGCAGAGTAGCGTTCGGATCTCCGTAGAGTACAAATTGAAATTTCTCTAGCCTGTTTGATAATATTGTTTATTCGTATTTGCAAAATTATGTTTGTATTATCAAGATGTCTTATGAAGAAACCAGAAATAGTACATTGCGTACCGTTTGGTATATATTTGCATATCTCTCTCTCTCTCTCTCTCTCTCTCTCTCTCTCTCTCTCTCTCTCTCTCTCTCTCTCTCTCTCTCTCTCTTATTGACTTTTTAATTACTTACGGTAGCATTGCTTAGCTGATTATCTTCATCATCAGTTGAATTTGGTGTAAACTTCGTAGAAATTATGCTGTCATAATCAATCGCTACTTCGTTCGAGTTTGTCTTTGGTTCCGCTGGATTAAAACGACCGTTAGAGATGCCCATAGCCCAATGCGCTAGAATTGCCATAAAACTTAATATTAGTAGCAGTCGACCAATTAACAAATCGTTTGTACATCTTCTATTTCGTAATTGTCTTCGGCGAACGAGGTTAGAGAATATATCCCCCCCCCCGTATCTTCCTCTACTGATCATTTGTAGCACACTTGCGTTATCGTCAGATATATATGGTCTAATCTAATTGTTAACGAAACACACCTAAGGCTTAGGTGTAAAATTTGTCTCCATCTCAATATTGTCTCCACCTGGCTATTCCAGGCCCTACTTTTCAACGAGTTTTCAGAACAAATTATATACATTTGGCAGCCCAGATGTTGGCGTTGTGTAGTCTTTTGTGATTCCAGAGACCAAAGAATTCAAAGAAAAGCACCTTCCTACGAAATTATCATCACACATGATGGGGTTTGAGACCCAATCATGGATGTCAGAAGCTTGTTTGTTCTTTGCACTGAGTGTTACCCACCAAATATTCAAGCCATAACTTCGAATTTGTTTTGCAAAGAATAAATATGTATTGAATTCATCTGGGAATTGTAAGCAAACTCACGTATGATCTGTTTACTTTACATTATTGGTAAATATATTAAAACTTACATAAAACAAAACATCTATAATGAAATTCAGTGTAATTCGGCTTAATTTATGAGACAAAAATTATATTTTCTATTGACAGTTTGTACGAAGAAAGTATATTAATATGGGTCGTTCTGTCTCAAAAAATATTTGAAAATGAATAAATATAACTTGCAATGATCAATTTAAGTAGTGTTTTATTTGTATTGAGGTCGAGGGAACAGTGTGTGCTTTCCCAAGTCAAAGAGTGGGAAACATATTTAACAGCTGCTACTGCATGAGAAAAGTTACAGCGATGGAGCTAAATTTAATCTTAGCAAAATATATTCCTGTATGCATATTTAAGAGTTCAGTATATGGATACTATCTGTTCAAATATAACAAATCGTTAAAATTCTATCAGTTAGGTACAATATTAAATGCAAATAATTGATATAGTAAAATCTTGTTGTAATGTTCGGGTTTTTAAATATATCGAATGTGTGATTTTCAAGGCAAAGTCAGGTACAGTTTAAATGGATGGAAAACTGAGAATGTTGGGCAAATAAAGTCAAGGAATTCGCACGTGCTTCGAGGAAAGAATGCATAAATGAAGGATTTAGGTATGAAACATTGTTCTTATTTATCTTGACACAATAATGCTAAGATATCGTCTTGTACAATCTTATTTTGGAATTTAAAAACGATTAACCGGGGATACGAAACGATTTTCAATCTGAGTACCATGTGGATTGTTTAAAATCGTATGTATGTTTCGTTCATGATCTTAAAAGTGTATACATGCTTCGTTCATTGTCATAAAACTGTATACGTGCTTCGTTCATTGTCTTAAGAGTGTATACATGCCTCGTTCATTGTCTTAAAATTGTCTTAAAAGTGTATAGATGCATTGTTAATTGTCTTAAGAGTGTATATATGCCTCGTTCATTGTTTAAAACTGTCTTAAACGTGTATACATGCTTTGTTACTTGTCTTAAAGGTGTATACATGCTTCGTTCCTTATCTTAAAAGTGTATACATGCTTCTCATTGTCTTAAAACTGTATACATGCTTCGTACAAAGTCTTCAAAGTGTATAAATGCTTCATCCATTGTCTTAAAGGTGTATACATGCTTCGTTCTTTGTCTTAAACGTGTATAGATCATTCTTTCATTGTCTTAAAAGTGTATACATGCCTCGTTCATTGTCATAAAACTGTCTTAAAAGTGTATACATTATACATACTTTGTTAATTGTCTTGAAAGTGTATACATGCTTCGTACAAAGTCTTCAAAGTGTATACATGCTTCACCCATTGTCTTAAAGGTGTATACAAGCTTCGTTCATTGTCTTAAACGTGTATAGTTCACTCTTTCGTTGTCTTGAAGGTGCATATATGCTTCGTGCATTGTCCTAAAAGTGAATTCATTCATTTTGTGTTCAGAAGCGAAATCTTCTCTAATACGGCAAATTAAATTTGATATAGTACACAATCATACAGACAGATTACATGTCCCTTATATGGCTAAATATACGAGGAATATCTCTATATGATAGTAATATGTCCCGTGTACAATCATTTTAGGGAATTATATTTGCTTTTAACGGTATGTATAACCTTATTAAGAAAAATATATTAACTCGATGAAAAAGTCGATCATTAAATATTATCTCTATTACAGTGTTACTCTTCCTGAGGAAACTGAAGAAAGTTAGATTAACAATGTTTAATGCCTTGTGATCTATTTTTATTCCCATTTTGCACCAGATCATTATATATTTTTAAAGTAATTTCTGTTTGAGAGCTTTCTACAATGATAATAGACATCTTTGTTATTATTGCTTTGCTGTTTGATTTTTGATCCTACTATCCGATTTGCCTTGTATTTGTGTCACCTCTTGGTTCTCTCCTTTATCCATTTGTTTCAAATTGTATATACGCATGATAAGTTACACTGATATAAAATTTGTATAATTTTTGTGGCAAAAATAAGAGCTATTAATGAAATTCTTCATTGGCTGTAGGGAGAGGACAAACTAACTTGCGCCCTACTCCTTTACTTTAAAAAATAAAAAAAAAAAAAAAACGTTTTAAAATATGTTTGATCTAAAATAATATTAACAGCTATGAGCTTCATTCTATTGCTGTTGAGCTATAGTTGTGTAATTCAGGAAGTAGATGACTTGAAAAGACTCCTGAATAGGACCTGCCAGGGAGTGTAACTGGGGTATTGAGTGAAGCGAAACATTAGCATTTCGTTGCCCGTACTGAATCGTTCTTTCCAAATTTATGCAGATTTGCTACTTAAAGTTTCATTCACGTATCTAATGGTAGCTATATTCCCTATTAACAAATACAGATAGTAAACAACGCATTTTACACCTCCTATACCGCCAGCATCCTTATATCACTGACACACACATACATATTTGTTTTCTCTGTTTAATCGTTTCATCTTCAGTTTTGAAGGGTAAAATTCTATATAAAAACATGCGTGATCCATCGTCGAAATTGAAAGCATGTATACAACTAACACCATCGATCAATGGATAGTAATGAAAAGTCAGCTTAATGATCATTTATGTACGTGAAACATGTGAAACAAAGTTATCAAGCTAACAGGTTTGTCTTCTTACCTTATGGTTCTATCTTGTCTTGTGGTTTACAAGTTGCACAAGCGAAATGATGGGGTATGTACTTATAAAAATAATTGAAGTATGCAAATTAATACTATTGCTAAATGTACTCCCCGGTATAGATCCAGGTAAAGACCTTACCGTACTGCATGTTTACGATGTAAAATATTGTTGAAATGTGACTACTATTCCGGTTAAGCTACATAGGTATGGAGGCATACAATTTAAAATAAAATCGACATGTACAAATTAATTTCAACTAATACAGTACTCGCGTATGAAACATAACTTTTGTAAGGAGGGTTTAATAATAATAATAATAATAATAGTAATAATAATAATAATAATAACAATTTTAATAAATACAATAATAAATATAATAATAATAACATTAATTAATTAATTAATTAATTAATTAATTAATTAATTAATTAATAGTAGCAATAGTAGTAATTTAGGAATATTGTGGCTAAAACTGGCGGGTTTTTTTTCTAGAAGAGTTTGATGATACAACTAAGATTGTCAACAGAAACAATCCCCCATACCAACCCATCAACTCTACCCCCCAAAACTCCAACAACAAAAAACCAGCTGACCACTAAAGTTTTGATGATTGAATTGCTATTGTCAACAGCCCAATAAATTAGTGTTCATTCGCGGTACTTTATCAAACTACTACAACAACTAATACTAATACTACTGGTAATAGTATTACTACAATTATATATAAAATTGGGACTTTTACAATTGCTACAGCTTGTACTTCTACAAGAATAATTACTTCTACTATTCTTGCTTTTTTCATCATTTGAATCGCTGCTATCGCCAGCCGCTAATTTAAAATTTCGGCAGAATTTGATTAAAAATAATGCAGCCAGGAGAATTTACCTATTTCCCTTTTTGCCTCTTTGTAATTTTCTCTGTCAGTTTACTGTTTTTGCCTTCAGTCACTGAACAATTTTATAAGGCAATACGAGAAAAATACTTTCATTGCATATATACGGAGGAACGTTAAGAAAGTAAACTTGTTCTACTTTTTGTTAGATCGCTTTTTCAAAGTAGCTGACAGATATTGTGTTATAACCGGCGTCCGCACATATAAAGATATATACATATCTGGTATTTGCAAATTCACTTGCCCTGCTCCAGGGACAAGCTCAAATTCGGTTCGAGCAAACTTAAGTTAGCAAGTACTCTCCTGCGGGCAAGTTCAAAATATTGAGAGAGGGCTGCAATATACGAGATTTTTTATTAAGTCAGTGGTCTGGGTAAAATAAATAAAATACTAGCTTTGAGCGATCTATTTATTCATCAGATTCTCTTATATATTTTCATTTTCATCTTTTAGTCAAGGTCATTCTCGACTTTATATCGCAGTCGTGATAATGTGAATATTTACTATTTTAAATAATTTAACAAATATGTATGTTTTAACTTATTAGTTATATTTTATCGTATTATTTATTCTTATCCGGGATTCGCCAACTTCGGGTGCTAAGTCAGCCACTGGCAGTTTATCAGATTGCCGACTCTAAATGCTTGTCAAAACTTCTTTGCATGCATGTCAACGATTGTATGGGGAGAAAGTGATCATTGTTAATAATACAACTCGTGATATTACTTTCTCAGGTGTGTTTGGAATAAAGGCATTCCTCTCTAATCATTAACCATCAAGAAGATTTCCTTTCAAAGCGTAATTCATATTACGAAAATGGGGTACCCACCAATGGTGTTCATTATTTGCTGTTTACGTGATTATTATAGGAGATCGATATAACCTTAAAGCTTGACAATCAATAAAATGGACAATCATAAGTGTTCTCAAATTATTCGTAAAAGTCGGATAGTCAAATAGGTTCAAGCATGTGGCTGATTTCATGCAACTAGATGATAATTGTTAGGTAAATGGATAAAATGAGTGTTCGCATAGCCTTCAGTTGCAAGTATAAATGAATCATTACACTCGAGCATACATTCTCTCTCTCTCTCTCTCTCTCTCTCTCTCTCTCACACACACACACACACACACACACACACACACACACACACATATATATATATATATATATATATATATATATATATATATATATATATATAGAGAGAGAGAGAGAGAGAGAGAGAGAGAGAGAGAGAGATAACCATACATACTGGCATTTTGTATTAATGTGCCAACGAAGATAAAAAGAAACCAAACGATTCAACTAATATAATTTGATTTTCTTAAAATAAAAAATACCATATTTTCTTGTTTTGTTCAGTATTAGAAAATTATGTTTGGACATGCTCGGAAGCTTAGATTTTCCAAGGGCAAGTTCAGTTTTCCAGTCAGATTTGCCCTGGATATTTGACATTTATAAACGTTGTAGAGCTCTGCATATGTGCCAGGCAATACATCTAAAACATTCTTTCTTCCTACACATTTGGGAAAATTTGGAAGAAGGTTCCATGGCGCCTACTCCCAGGGGAAGAGATTCAAAGGCTACCCTTCCACATTTATGTTCATTATTTGTACATTCGTGGTGATGTTTATAGTCTTAGCTCAGGTAAAATGGAATAATAAATCTTCTTAAGTTGATGGATCTGGATAGGTACAACAAACTTAGGTTCATGTGACACATATTTCATGTTTTACTGACTTTGGTTAAATTTTGCTTTAAGTTTATTCCCCAGGTTCATTTCGTAATAGAAACATTAAACCATATGATTGTATACACATTTGTTAATACCATCCCCTTACAACAAAATATGTTTATGTCACCTTCGATTTTACATTTCACTGGATAAGGTTATCACGCTTGTCTCATGACCTCATCGGCGTTGTGAACCCTGTCTGCATAATGCCATACATGTTATGTGTGTAATTGGCAAGTGAATGCAGCTTGACAAATACTACACCTTGATCTCTGAAGTAGGTAATTGATGACACGTATTTAATGCTTCATTGAGTTTGGATGCATTTGAAGCTTTGAGTTTGTTTATACTAGACTCATCAAGCTAAATGATTGTATGTGTTAAAACCATATCCTTACAACAACTGAAGATCACTGTGCCTTATCTGTCAAACATTACTGGCTTAGGTTAATTGTTTTGCGTCTAGAGTACGATTTCACCTTTCTTATTCTGCGTACATACTGTTATACCTATCAAAGATCCGGAAAACCACTCGTCCTTTCGGCCTGACCGGATAGCGGCTGTACCAAGTAAAACTATACCACCACTTACTACTCCTTGGGCAAAAGAAAGACAATCGCCATGAGAATAAATATGTGAGCACTTCCTACCTATAAGACACTTTGAAGTTCAACGACAATCAGTCTTAGCGTCTGTAAGTAATACCAATTATTTTGCCTTTTTCTGTCATTCTACAACCAGTTTGGAAAACCTGGTAGCTCTTTGACATAAAGTTTGGGTATTTAGCGATAAGGCCCGAACTTGTTCCGAATGAATCTCTAAGTTGTTGCAAAGGTAACATATTTCGTATTATAATAAGAGCATATGCATTGATGCGGAGTAAATCAATGAATGAGAGGAAAAAGAGAAAACTAAAGATGAAAGTGGAGCATGGCATTAGGGTGACGGTAGAGAGGTTAAAAGGAAGAGAAACCAGATACTGATATCAATGCTTGTCAATCTACGTCGTCTGATCTTGCAAACAGCAAAGCAGTGGAGACTGGAAGAAGATACGAAAAATTAACCCACTGTATGTAAAGCAGTACCCACGGGTTGAACACCTTATTGCCAGTGGCATTATGTTTTGCGACTATTACTGAGAATTGCCGAACTTTGCAAGACAATTTACATTGGCAGAATAAAACAAAGAAGCACCAAGTATGTAGGCATGCACTTGGGCAGCTTGGCTTGTCAGAGATAAAAATAAATTTGGATGAAAAGTCAACATTTCGAATATTTGCCCCTTTCAATACAGCATGCGATGCTGCTAAGAATAATCTAGTATATTCGAAGTTCCTGGATCTTCGTAACCTGTAAGAAAAAAATCGGTGTCGATGTGGGTACAATGAAGAGAAATCAAGACAGTTGAAAATTGTATAACACATTGCATGAGGTGAAATTAAGATAGAAAAAGAACACGTAAAATGCAGGAGTTGTGTCTGTGCAAGCAGATATAAAGAAACTGGATTTTTTAGACCTATAGCTGATGGCTAGACTGTTACACATCTTTAAATGTTGCTAAACTCACACAAACGATGCAGATCGTATCCTGAAAGCAACTTACTGTTGTCTTGAAATTATTGATGTATCGCTAGGAGAAAATTGAATAATTTTGACGGGGCAGCTGTCATGATTGGGAAAAAGGAGTTGCCACAAAACCCGAAGAGGAAACTGAGATGAGTCAAGTTGCAAAACACTGTGGAGCGCTAAATCTTGAACTGGGAATATTAGATGCAACTAGAAAGGTCCCTTACCTTTGAAAATGTCGAGAAATAGTTCAACATACTTACAGTCTCTTTTATTACTCTCCTAAACACCGGAGAAAATGTATGAAATATACACAGGAGCTAGAAGAAAATATCAATATCTCGAACTGTAGTACTAGAGAATAGGTGTATAGCACTTGTTGCTCTAGAACAGTCCTATTCAACTCGTGTGAATCATTTAAATCTTTCCGCAAATTTTGGCTAGGGTACCGTCAGAATCAAACACATAGGCACTTGAAAGGGTCGATGCTCTGAACGTTTATGTACTTAACTATAGGCATGATCAACATTCTTTCTGACTTAAGATTTTCACGTAGAAACACTTACAATAAATGACGTGCCAGCAAAATTGGAGGCTGGTCTTTTTCAAATGGAAGATTGTAAGACTGTAACTAGAGAATATGTCACGAAACTCAACTGAAGTTTCTCTCCCTAAAATGTGGGTTTTCTTGTGGGAACAAATAAGTCAAAAGGCGACAATGGCAAAGTCTGCAATAAACTTAGAACAACATGCAAGTGTTTCCTCCCTGATACAACAGATTCCATCAACAACAGATCTGGATCATTGCAAGAATCTCTTGAGGGTCACCTATTGGTGTTTAACTGTTCAGAGTGGCTCAAAATGACAGCTCGTTTGGTAGCAACGGGTCTGAAGAAATTCAGAGACTATCTGATTATTTCGAACCATTTATGTCTGACTCTGAAGTAGAGAAAAAAAACAGAGCAATCGCCCGAATTAAAGCTAAGGCTTAACACACAGAGATGCATCAGGTCATATGATCTCTACTCATCACTCCTGGAAGCTAAACCAAAATGTTTTAGGTGCATTGTGTTTCTACTAGAGATTATGTTTGTATAGTATCTAAGCACAGTTAAGTGTTTAAGAAGCTTCAGATGTATGAAACAGACCAAGATAAATCTTAGAAGCACTGTTAATCAAGATGCTGATTCTTCTGAGGATCTAAAATATGCAGACTTTTGTCTAGGGTTTTAAACCTGCTTTGCCTATGACCCTATGGTTGTCTTCAGCTACAATAGCTAGATGTGTGAGTTTTTGTGTGTTTAGGATTTTTAACGTAGCTTTAAAAAGTGTTCAGTCATATCGCTAGGATGTCTGCAGTGTGACAATTTATAGTGGTTTCTAACACTGGGGAATCATGCCGCTGACATGTAGCATCATGTCCCATCCAGTCACATTATCCTGACGCCAGGCCGTCCCGTCCTAACAATAATCTCTTAATGCTGAGCGCCAAAGCTAGGCAGCTGCTAGTACCATTTTTATAAGTCTTTGGTAAGACAGCTGGAGTTTGGAACCCGCGACCTCCCGCATCCAAGGCGGACGCTCTAACCGCTATAGGCCATCGGAGCGGTCCCAACAGAGAGATATATAAAAAGGAAATGAACGAAAAGAATCAACGTTGCTATCCCATGAAGTCTCTGCAACAGCCAAGGATCATCCTCAACTTGATTCATCTGAGGATGATGTGCCAGATTTGCCCAAACTGACACCTGATACGGTACTACCATACCTTAATTCAAAATTCAAACCTCAAGTCCGAGTCTCAAAGTCAGTACTTAATCAGACTCTGATAATGGCTTGTATTCTGTACCTGATTCACTCTAAAATAAGGTGCAATTAAGGTGTTTAAGTTCAGTTTCCTATGTTGTCTCATGTAGTTTGTTACTAGATTTGTTGAAGTGAATTGTGTTCAGTAGAATGATAACAGGAACGAGTGCCTAGAAGACAATTTCCTGAGCCCCTACCTGTAATCGTGAAACACAATGAGGAGATACATCTTGATGAGTAGTACATAAATATTTGCAATGTGTTATGAAATGGATCTATAAAAATACTTTTAGTTTAAATTTACATAAAACCAATTAGTACTTATTTGCAAAACACACGGGGAAGCCAGTGTAAAGGACTATACACAGAAGTGAATGGTACACACGTTTTTGAGCTGTTAAACGTGCCGAACTTTAAAAGACACATTTGTGCAAGCATATTCAAGTGAAAAGCAATTATTAAGAGAGTTAGAGGTTTGTTATGTGCAATCTCTTGATCTTCAAAGCGTGGAGTACAGTTGATTTCTATATTGTATCTAATGCTCTACTGGATGGCGAGAACCCCATAATTCGTCATCCATTTTAATATTATGCAGTTTTACGGAAAAAGCATGCATAGAAATTATAAATGTTAAAGACATTTTAACATCTACATCGTCTTTTCTCAAAACCATATATGGATGTCAAACAACGATTGTAATTCTGGAAAAGTTGCTCAGGCTTTCAGTGTCGTATATAATTTGGCACCAGAGTATCTGAACGATCTCTTTATAATTGTTAGAAATATTGGACACACGGAGTGCACACTTGAGTGATAATAATGATTTATTTATAGAAACGTTCGCTCAGACTATCTAAAAAATATTACGCTAACGTTAATAAAGTTTATGAACAATTGAGAGCATAGCATCATCAATCACGATTTATGAAACGTTACTATTTGGAAATGGTAGCAGTGAAATGTATATTTTCTTTTTCGTTCATTGGTACAAGATATACACGTTAAAACTATGACTAAGTAAGTGTATAATAGTGGGTGTTCTTTGCAGAGCCATGAAACAGAACGTAGGTACTACATATTTATTTCCCCCGCGATAAATACAATATATTATTTATTTATAGTTGTAGTACACTTTTAGTACAAAATTAAGTCGTTGTGACCCACATTACACCGATCATTATCATAGTGTGTTTTAATTATTTATGCTAGAGTCATTAAACTAGACGATTGTATGCAGCCCTATTAAAATTACACCATTACCGAAAGGTCACCTTAGCATCTAGTTCTTGATCACAATTTTTTCTTGTATGGTGTTTACAAAATATAGTAGAATATTTCCAATGAATTTCTGGAATTTTCTAGGATTTAAATGAATTAAAAATGACTATGAATGAATATTTAATGATTCATTCAAAATTTCAGTTTAATATTTGCATTCTTGTCGAAATTCTATTCAGAAGCAATTATGATGTCCACCTTGTTGCTCTGATATTTCGTCCTTTGAACCCCTAATTTTAGGTTTCTGTTAAGGTCACATGTCAGTTAACTAATCGTCATTTATTCGTCTGTATGCTAGAATGGACATTAGCCAAATCAACTGAACCAACACAAAATATTCTTTTCGAATGTACAATTAAGAGTGAACAAATATTTCCGTTTATTGTCTGTCGAGTATACTAACTGTTGTATATTCATATCTGAAATTAGGGGGATAATAATGAAACGGATAAGTCAAGATGGATCAAACCCGACGAGAGTAAAATGTCACTGATGATGCAATATCGTTATGAGCTAATAAGCGGCCTCAATCTAACCTTCTTTACCTCGCACACTATATTAAAATCAGTTTTTAGAAGTTCTACAAAGAAAAGAACCATTTGATCTTGATTTAAAGGAACAGAAAAATAAACAATAAATAGGCTAGATAACATGTGACTCTTGGGCGAGAAAAATGTTTTGAATTCACTCAACGTCTGTAGAAGCTGAAGCACTGGCTATCCAAAATGGTTAAAATAACTATTAACACAAGTGTGGCCTTGGTATATGGTATTTTAAATATACTGAAACTTATTACTTATTTTCAAAGGATAACATCTAGAATCAAAACAATGCGTATTACAAAATGAAAGAAACAAGCGCGGTAACTTCAAAATATTTGACTTTCCTTCAACTTGCTATTGCGGGTCTAGTAAGGTTATTTCCCCTTGAATTTCATTCCATAAATATCGTGAAACAATTCAGCAGCAATACTGGTTTGATGTTTCTATTTTAAAAAATGACAGGTGACACAATCGTATTCGTCGTGCATGTTGGCGGTAGTTTTAACTGGTGCTTGGGGGTAGGTGGGATTCTGTTTGCCGGCAAACAAAATGGACAGCTGCACACAATATTGATAATTATTCATGAGATGACGTGGAGTTTTCTGATCAGAGGGTTTTCAATTACAGTTGATGTCGAACGATTTGACACATGAAAGGGATAATTTATTATAAACTGAATACTGAATGTTCTTACAAATACGCTGTAACATTTACTGCATGGCTGTTGAGAAAATATAAACACTGATCAAACAGAAGGTAATGATGCAATTTGTAATAAGTGTTTCTTCTTTTATTACCAATTTACCTGCGATAAGTTGTATGAGGAATATTCAAAAGCCCTAATTTTAATCTTCCATGAATGTTCCGCTTGCAATATAATCATGGGAATGTAGCTTCCGAATGTATGTCGATACAAACCAGACGATAAAATACAAGTTATATATCTATTTGACTATCTTTCTATTTATAGTATGTTAGAAATTATATAAATAGTCAACAAGTGGAACACGTAATATCGATTGCATACGGCCTTTCTAAAACGTAGTTTTCAGTTAAGGCAGGCGAGGCAGGATTTACTAGCATATCTACTTTGAAACTTTAAACATACTGTAATATATTTAGGAAGCTTCATTCATTTGAATACATCAATTGGTGTAGAATATATGTATTGAAAATGTAAAACGTCAATACAACACCTGAACTTTCTCATGCCTTCGCCATCTCCATCAAAAAGGTGGTGCCATTTATAAGTGAAACAACAATTTTTGCCACTAATCTAAGGAAGCCTTTTATGCATACATTTCGAATTATATGCAGAAGTATTTATCATATTTGTAGAATTCTTTAGATTTGTTTTAGACCTCAATATTATTGTGCTAATCAGTAGAAACGCTGTAAAAAAATAATTTGTCGCACCAATAGCACCTCTGTTACATTGTATATTAGCTATGTGTGATACTAAAAATTTCAGGCCAAAAGGCATGTTTTAGTTGACTTCTTTCTTGCAAGGATTACAATGTTTATTAGTCAATGACCATGTCATAGAGTTGTATTTGATTCTGATCCTTCAATAAACAAATTCAAGAATAAATATCCTGATACTTTTGGGAATAATAGTACTTAAAACTATTTCGAGCAGTGGCACACTTTGTCTGTTTATACATCATTCGGAATCAGTTCAATAAGCTCTGCTTCATTTCTTCCACCTCGTTTGCTTTCTATCTTTCTTCATCCCTACAAAATGCATGTTTGTAGTGTAGCTGTACTCAGGATATTTAGACTGCGACTGTAATGAAACTGCATGGTTTCTTACACGATATCATCATTGCAGCTTTGTCAAAAGTTTGCCCAATCTCTCTGTTCGTCCGGTAATTCTGGATTTTGTTTATGTCTGTTGTATGCATTTCATAAATTTGTCATTTATTAGGGTCTTGGGATAAACTGATAATTGTGTGTCTGTTGGATGTTTGGTATATGGGCTAAGTATCCTTAATAGTAGATCTTAACAGTCTTTCGTCATGATCATCAACTGTCATTTTACAAACTCTGTTCTTTGATTTCCGTTTTCTTGTCTTTGATTTCATCCTTCCTTGTGCAACTCCCTTTTTCAGTATGGGGCCATCCTCGTGCAAGAAGACTGCAGGCCATACAAAGTACTTTACATATTTGCCAGACCGTGTATAACTTACAAATCTTTTATCATCAAAATGTCTGCGCCCTTCCTTTCCCAGACTCGGACCGAAATATAAATGCATTTGGGGATTTCTGACACACATGAACCAGCATATTCGAATGCATCCTTGAATATACTTGTGGAGTGCAACGTAGACTTTATTTTCATAACCGTTCTTCAGTAATTTTTGCCCTATCACCTATTAGAAGAAAAAAATATTAAAATATATCAATAAATTATAAACTTTTCTCAAAAGGAACACAATGAAAATGTATCCAGAAATTATAAACTTGTCTCGAAAGAAACACTGTGAAAATGTATCGATAATTTACAAACTTTGTCTCAGAAGGAATACTATGAAAATGTATCTATAAATTACAATTACTTTTCTCAAAAGGAACACTGTAAAAATATATCTATAACTTACAAAACCTTTCTCAAAGGGATCATTGCAAATATGCATCTATAAATTACAAACTGTTTCTCAAAAGGAGCACTGTGAAAATGTATCTATAAATGACAAACCTTTCTCTGTAGGTAAACTATGAACATGTATCCATAAATTGTAACTTTTTCGTAAAAGAACTATATGAAATTTTTCTCAAAAAGAGCAATATTTTTACATTGTATGGACAGGAATTGATAATGAAAAGTATATTTACTTTCAGTGTGTGAGTAAAAATCTTTTTGTATATATTTGACCAGTTTCTTTGATAATCAGGGACTATAAATATTTTTTTCTAAAAGTTTATTACAAAACGTACCTCACATCAGGCTACTCTTAGAAAAGTGATCACATGTAATTCTAGTGAAAATTATTTCGTAATATTAACAAAATATATTTGCTCAGTCTCACTAATCATAATTTGTTCTACATTTGGATATGCAGTCTTGCATAAAGTTGGATCAGTTTATACGTATATAGTGTTACGACCCTGTAGTTAAATTACATGTGTGTTAAAATTTGAATTCTTTCTATATCTTTTTATTTCATTTTTATTTCATTTTTATATCATTAAATGTAATTATTATTGTGATGATGATTATGTTCGCAGGGTCTGATATTTTGTTAGAAACATCGTGTTTATTTAGAACGTAAATGTGACTCGCGTAAGCACGATTTTTGCATGACGGTTTTGTCGTTGCAAGTAAACAGTCAGAAATGGCTATATAAATGATTGGCTGTGACCACGGTCGTTTCTAATAATACTTGTTGACATTCTATACTACGTTGGCGATATTTCGAAATCTCCCCGATTTGTTCATGCGTGTACATGAAATGACGTGTTAATTTGCTTTAAAATATTCAGGTAGCTGCGAA
>JAECUM010015478.1:0-13766 GCA_016617855.1 Megalonaias nervosa
TAATGATAATTCAACAATACAGGTATAAATGAAATGGGTTTATTAATTACTGTTCTTGCTAGGAATGTTGCTGTACTACCACTCTCAAAGTGCCAAATGTTAGGAATTTCCTAGAACTGTAGAGTTAATCACAAAGGTCTGGAAGTTGTGGGATGTCAGGGTTATTGTCTGTTACATAGTTGGTTGCTTCACTATGGATTTTTGATGCTGCAGGTGGGACATCCGGGGTACTTGAAGTTGAAGCCACAGGATTTTCAGATGTACTGCTCATTATGCATGGAAATTCCTTGACGTTTCTTGAACCTTTGAAGCCATCCTTCACTATAGTCACACTCATGTTGTAATTTAAGTTCTTTATGAAAGAACTGAGCCTGATCCATTACCATCCTACCCGACAAGCCCACTCCGACATTGTTGAAACCATTCCATCATCACTCGGTCATGCTCAGTACTCGTACCATCTTGATAGTTCTAATGTTCATTTGTTTCTTGGAATGACTGTCTGAATAGAATTTCAATATTTTGTCCCTCTGCTTCTTTATATCGTAAACAGTTGATGAACCAATACCATATGTGTCACACAGCTTTTGCACGGAAACACCACAGTCCAGTTTTTTCAAGTTATACTTTATCTTGTATTGATATTGACTGGTGTTTATGCTTGACATCACCACTGACACTTGCATCTTTCTTAGAAGCCATAGCTAGGGTTAAATGTAAGTAAAATAAGCAAAGAATCACACAAAATACAAATATCACCACTAACAATTGCAGTGTAACAATCCAAGTGAGTGCGCGCCCAGTAAACTAATTTGGCAGTGTCGGGAATTTCATTTGCCCTCTCGTAATTTTGTCCAGACTAAAAGAGGTGCCGGACCATCCATTGCCGGAAAATCGGTGGTGTACCTATATATATATATATATATATATATATATATATATATATATATATATATATATATATATATACATATTCCTATATATCTTTGTCAGGTTAGAGGAAATTATAAATCAGTCCAGTAAAATTATAAATCAGTCAGTAAAATTATAAATCAGTCAGTGAAATGACTAAGCTTTGTGCATTTTTTATATTCTTGATGCTTTTCATTTTTAAGATTGGTAGGGATAGGGGTACCAAGAAACTGCAATGTGTGCGAATACTATATCCAAAATCAGAACAAACTATATATATGAGCCATCACATTTAGATTTTTTAAAACCAAAATAACTATTATGTGTTTGCAATAAAGTAAGATAACGTTATTCTTTGAATTAATATATCTGATAAAATATTTTGAAACTTTTCATAAATCAGACCAGTACAGTATCATCACTATCAAATAACCCTACAATGTAAGATGCCTTACTGTGTATAGGTCTTCGCTATCAAACAGTAATGCATATAAATTGAGCCAGTTTGTTTATTGATTTCCCATGGAAATTGTGCTTTCTTCACATTATCTTTACAGAAAATATTTTGTGTTAAAGAGTTCTTGATTGGGTAACTCACTAGTACTGCTTCAATGACATCATTTAATTTTTATCTACTGTTGTCAGTGAATTGTTATCTTTTGAGTAAAATCTCAAACCATAAAAACAACTTCTGTTTATATTAACATTTGAAGCAATTTAAAATATTTATTTTAAAGCACATATTAAATCTATTACATATTGATGTCTGAATAGATATTTTTGTATAATAATACATATATAATTAATATCACTTTCATACATATATATATATATATATATATATATATATATATATATATATATATATATATATATACACAGTGTGACCCCGCTATAACACGGTAGTTGGGAGCCATAGAACCTGACCATGTTATAGACTGAACCGTGTTATAAGCAACCAGGTCAGTTAGCTGAAGAAAATGATGCATGTACCAGAAAAAATGTGGGGTGGGGTGGGGGTGTAGATAATAAATGCAGGCGCAAAAATATGTGCTTCAGTGGCACAGATATCATCTTAAATCGATGATATTAAATGAGAAATACATATGAGTGAAAACAGAGAAGGCATATATAATATTTTACTTTATTCAGAGAACCATGCAATGGTACATATACGTGTATACTGTTTATACATACATGTCTAATGTAGAGCAATTAATAAAGTATCAACACCGTGTACTCACCCGCAAATCATGTCACATACATTGAATCCACATAACAAGTAATTCCATCGAAGATATGCACACAGATTTAAAATATTCAATAATTTTGTCACAGGTCATATAGGTCTGAATTCAGTAGAAAAAAATAGCACAATCACATAATGAATGATGATGCACATTTACTTTTCAGTACGTCGCAAGTCAGTAAAAGTTTGCGTTTTAAGTGTCCTCGGTAGAGTTTGTAAGCATAAACTTTTTCCTGTGAAAAGGAAACTTTCACGGCACAGTAAAAGTGTTCCAGTCACGTTGGAAGATGAAACAATTCATCAGATTCCATTTCTTTTATTTAAGTTCAGTGCTGACTTCCTTTGAAGAAAGGTTCTTTGTTTTTATTGAAGATTGTAGTCGGCTTTCTTTGATGAAGGGTGCATGCGTTATTGAAGTCACCGCTAAAGGACAACTTTGGAGAACCAAACAGATGTCCATTTCTTATTGTGGCGGCAACATCCAAAAATTGTTTTGCATGATTGAGACTGATTTTTTTCCCCATTTGCTTAGTACGTTTTCATAACAATTGGTGCTTCAAATGTAATGTTTTCTTTGAAATTTCAGCTGCTACTTCATCTGGGTACATTTTTAAAAAAAATGAATTGGCCATTGTATAGTCAGTTGTAGTTACTGTTCCTCTCTGCCTATTGAATAGACAAATGAGAGTTTTTTTTTTTTTTTTTTTTTTTTTCACATTTGTGGTAGTGGAGTGATTCTGCCTTCCACGCATGCATCAGGAATTTAAAGAAAGGGTCAATCAACGATAGAGATGCAGGTGTTCTGGTCTGATGACAGGGATTACTACAGAAAATGTGAATGTTCTGAAGGATTTAATTCTGAGTGAAAAGAAGAGGAATTTTTCTTACCATCCACATACAAATGACAGTCTACATAAATATATTAATTACCAGCGAGTGGCTGAAAATCCGACGAAAGATAGATTATGAGATAATGCCTCGTCCGGTTGATCTCCGCTACCAGAAATGTAAATTTGAAAAAAGCGCATATCTCAAAACATACAGTACTCATGCTGGATGTCAACACAAGCAGATTATGATATAACAATGCACTGTTAAGATGGTTTGTCAATATGGACAAAGAATTTGTTTATGTAACAATATATAAATTTCAGTGCATTTTATATCAACTTTGCGGCTTCCTTTCATGGGGCCTCTGAATTTCTCCACTCCAAACCAATGGTTGTATATACAAGTTTAAACAGCCAACAATGCCGCCAATAAGAAAAATTGCCAGATGGCATATTTTGCCGCCAATAAGGAAAAAGAAAATCGCAATTTGTGACACTGGCGAAGCCTTGCGCAATTCCTAAATATTATTTTTACACATTATTTTTCATACTTTTAAGAAGAAAATTATTTTTTCGTGTATGAGAAAATTGCATATAAAATTTCAGGAGCCACGCCACGATCGTCTTGTATTATTCTTATGTGATCTCTTCCCTAAAATGATAAACTTTTTAACTTTTTTTCGTACTTTTAAGAAAGAATTTTTTTTGTGTATGAGAAAAAATACATGTATATGAAATTTTGGGAGCCACACCACAACTGTGTTATATCTGAATTCGTGTTATAACGGAGCGTGCTATAGCGGGGTCACACTGTATATATATATATATATATATATATATATAATCAGGGGGTCAAGCTAGACTTTAATTTAGGGAGAAGTGACTTTTCCATTTGGACAGAACAAGGAGAAGTAGAAACAAAACAAGAAATTATATATATATATATATATATTTATATATATATATATATATATATATATATATATATATATATATATATATATTTTATACGTGCGTGTGTGTGTTTTCTTATTTGAATTATTGGACTTAGGCAATACTTTATTTTCAAGTAGAGTATTTTTTTAATGTAATGTATATTATAAACATTTGGTTTGTGCATAAAATTTTTCATATTCATATATAGTGTATTTTGACCATATAATTTGAAAAGAGAATAATAGAAGCTATATATCATAGTGAATTTAACTGAGTATCTAGATTACATTATTGTAATTGCAAGTTAGTAAAAATACTTAATCAACTACCCTTAATCAAGAATTTTTTTTACCTTCTGAAAGTTCACTAGAATTTCACTTGAAGGATTTTAAACTTGTTTGAAACATGTACATGAGAGCAAATGCTCACATCTTCAGATCAATGTTCCTCCTAATTTCTTTGTTGCTGATAAAACATTATCGTAGCTACTCATAGACAACAGACTGAGATGCATAAAATTACACACATGGCTCCTTTAAAGTCAATATATGAACAAAACCCTTTTTTCCAACTGAATAGTAAAAGTCACCCAGGTCATGTATGTGCATTTACTCATTTTAAGTTCAAAATAAATTGTTCTTTTAAAATTTAACACTAAATTTCTTTAGCCAAAGTCTATTCAATCCTGATTATTGAATGCTCTGCACAATAACTGTCGTCAAGAAACTTACAGATGAAAATTATCGATCGCTATGGTCTTTTACAATGGTGGCCATGTTCTAAACTTGGATCAAGAAAAGAGCACGTCAAGTGGAATCATCACAGTATAGGGTAGAAGGATTTTGTTTACCAATATGCATAGTTTTTGTTGTGACATCACACTGTGCAACATTCAATCTGGATTGTACTGGATCACACCTTTAGGTTCATTTCATGCAAAAATGTCTACGTACTTTAACATTGATTTTGCCATATGCACTTCTTGGTGCATCTAAATAATGACCTTCCAAAGGAATGTGGATGTATACAAATGAAGTGAATACTTGCCACTTAAAAGTATATAGAATAAAATTCTAAAAAATGACACCCATTACTAAAATAGTGTTGAAGGCCTATTTGACCTGAGTGACTTTAACTTAGAAAGAGGGATTTTTGTGATGTAACCACTCACTTTAGAGCTTCATTACAACAATCCATTGATAGGATTGCAAATTTATGGTCATATTATTTGTATACATACTTGTAATGTTAAGCATTAGTTAAATATTATTTTCTTCCCTGCTTTTTTTTTGCATTTTTCACAAACATGTTTGAGTCAAGTCAGAAGACAACTTTGACCTTACTGTGCTTCTCGTGAATTTCACAACATTGCATTGTCCCATACGTTTCTGACTGATATAATTGCATTTTAAAGGTAAATCTTCAATAACATAATATATCTAGACTTTGCATTCTATGAATATATTTGCCCAATGGTTTACGATAACAGACAATCTAATTAAGTGATACTTCCCAGACAAAGTGATGCCTGCCGTTATTTCCCCATTATAATTTCACTTACGGTTTCAAACTTATTTTATGAAGAAATAATGTACATGCCACTGTTACAATATCCAGATGACCGATTATGTTCTTAAAAATCAAATTACTATTTGCATCCTATTGCTGAAGTTTTGACACACAAGTTTGTATGTTTTTATTATTAAAGGATTACTTGCGGAAATCGGGCAGTGATAGTTGCCTACTTACTCGGGAAAGGGTTAATGACCATTCAGCCATCAAAACAAATGCCTGTGAATGTGCAGGAGTTTGTTTGTCGGCACAACTGATATCAGCATTAGCTATTTTGATGGCTTGATGTGTACATTTTGCTTTGAGCAACGGCACAACTCTGGAACTAACCTAAGGTGAGGGGGCATCTAAAAAATGACTATCACTCAATTTACCTTCTAAGAAATCATGGGGTGAAGTTGTTTTTGCTTCCCTTTAGAAGAAGGTGAATTTTACATTTTTTTAGGCAAACGAGTTGCGACTCCTGATTCACACACACACACACACATCAGAATCAATAGAAACTTTTTCAAAGGGTGTAGAAAAGTATGTTGACTTGCAAAAACGAGTTGGCAAAATCTGTTTTCATTTTTTGGGAAAGTGGCTTGTGATGGAAATGAACTAAGGAATGGAGGGAAAAACAAAAACAACAGAAGGTTAAAGTTCCCATTAATTTGTGATATTTGAGTATGGTGCCTAAAACTTATGTGAATTCATCTTGACAACAGTTCAGATCTGTACTCTTAAGCTACCTGCATTTAGGTATCATATATGTGCCAGCCATTTTTCTCCAGTGCATATTATATCCCACCTTATTTTCTTAGGGTCAACTCATAAAGCATTTAACACTGTTTACTAATTAACATGCTTATTCTGAATTAGTTGGGGTTTTTGTTGCACATATGCTGCATTGTATATTTTTTATTCTTTTGTTTAATTTAATGATGGTCATTCATGTTCATTTATTCAGCTCAGTATGCCAGGTGTTTTGTCATGTAAGTTTCTTAGGTGGAAATGGAGATGCAGTTTTACTTGTAAACTAAACAGCATTCCAGTGATCATTCTTGGGATTGAAACTAATTGCTGACAATTTTATTTTTGTTATGGTTTTATTTTATTTTTTTGTAATTAGTATTGTCATAGGGTAAAATTTTTTTAAATCAATTTATCTGTATAATGTTTCTATTTATCATCCTATTTCCTGAAAAATAGTTTCCTTGTAGTGTGATATTACATGTGTAAATGGTTAAGAATTCAATCATAATATTTATTAAAATAATGCAAATGTGCTTTTCCATTTCATTTCTGCCCTTTTAAAGGTGAGGTACTCCTTAATTTGTATGAGGGACTCTCAGATATAGGCTGGGGACTCTTGAGTTCCATGCAGTAAAGAGACCAGGACTCCTCATCAGGAAATTATGTTGAGAACCCTGTATATTTATGAACAAATGTTACTGCATGGGCCATGCTTTAATGATTTTGTGCAGTTAGTGATTTGCATACAGTTACATGATTCATTATTGGTTTACAGAAACCAAATAACATACTGGGCTTTGAAGAAAGATTTGCAAAATATATTTCATCATTCAACAAAGATAAATTCACCATTTTTGTTAGGTTATCATTTTCTTAATTTAAACATTATGAGGTCCACAAGATTAGCAGAATGTAGATGTATGATATTGTATTGAATGAAATTGTAAATTTGACAGGACTCCAGTTTAATTTTTTAGTATATATGTGTTGTTTGGCACTAATAGTATATAGTACAATATACATAATAAATATTAATTGTAAATAACAGTAACAAAACCAGTAACATACTCAGACTAATAAATATGTATATATATATAGAGAGAGAGAGAGAGAGAGAGAGACACACACACACACACATACACACAAAAGAATACATAATTAAGCCCTATTTTCTTGAAGTTTTTCTCAGATAATTAATAAACTATGTAAATTTGGTACAAAGTTGAATGAGCTGCTTCAAAAATATTTAATATCAAAATTGCCAATGCAAGATAAACAGTCTTAAATTATTTGATTTAATTATATATAACGACCCTATTATCTCTAGTAAAATCAAGACTTTGTTTCCTTAAATGCACATTTGAACTGCCCAGCATATCTGGAAAATAATGAGAAATATATTTTAAACCAATGTGAATGTCCCTTTTAAATCCTGGATGAAATTTAATATTTCACATAGTACCTGTCAGCCTAGAATTTGATCTGAATCGGCCCATAAATTGGGATGAATAAGCCTGGTACAAATGAGTCATAGACTGAATCAGCCCAGAATTTAAGATGAATAAGCTTGTTACAAATTGGCCATGGTCTGAATCAGAATTTGGGATGAATAAGCCTGAAACAAATTGTCCATAGTCTGAATCAGGCCAGAATTTGGGATGAGTAAGCCTGGTACAAATTGGCCATGATCTGAATCAGCCCAGAATTTGGGATGAAAAAGCCTGGTATAAATTGGCAATGGTCTGAATCAGCCCATTACTGGCAGATTTGAGTTTGCCCAAAATATCACAACCAAAGTAAAAAAAAAAAGGTAAAAAAATAATGATGAGTTGGTTTAAGGAAATCTCATATTTAATTTGCAGATAAAGAACTGTATTTTTTCTTTTAACAAGTTGTGCATTAAAGCCTTATGTTGAAAGAAGATGTCTCTAAATAGTACATATAAATTGAAGTTCTTTCTTCCATGTACTTAACTATAAAATGCAGCGTTCCATTTGTAACTTTTGTTTAAGAGATTTTCATTAGGCCACACTAATTATGCTGTTTTATTAAAGCCACACTAATGAGCAGGTAAGAAAATTAAGTTAATAGCAATAAGGTTTTGTGTATCATAGGTTGGCACTAAGAGTTTCAACATAAGGAGACCAAAAGTAGTATGATATATTATTTTAATTAAACTGAAAAAGAAGACAAATGTTGATTTTATTGTCTTGTAGTGCTAATATAGTATATATTTTGATAAACCAAACAATGAAATAAGACAATATTAGTTTTCATTGATACGAGTATTATTGTAGTTTTGACAATTATTTATTGCTCGATTGATCAACAATAGATTATTCTGGCTAACGATAAACTCCAAGGATGACCTAATATCAAGACTGGGTTTTTCTATGGCTCCACCTGTTGAAAAGATAACTGGCTATGATCCTTCATTGGACTTTCTTTGTGGTCAAATATAATAAAATAGTTTACAAAATGTCAAAAATGTAATTGAATGCAACAGATTAAGTCATTTCAATCCTACTGCTCTCTTAATCACTGATATTTATTTGATAGCTTATGAAAGTAAGGTGAATTGAATAAAAGGGTGGTGGTGTGTTGTACTGAAAAGGGAGTTTAATCTTTTAAGCTTCAAGTTTGGTATATACCATAATAACAATTTTTTTTTCCAGCATAAATACCGGATATATTTCAGCATGTGGTACCAATAATGATCTATTTTGTATATCACATTATTTTTGTACCACATGATGACGTATATCCAGTATTAATGTAGAAAAGAAAATACCCTCTTTTTATTTCCTCTATTTATTCCCTATTTGTCAAAACTTGCTATAAATAGTAAATCTTCATATCATCATGTTTATGCTAGAAAATGCAAGACTAACATTGAGTTTGACCACATGAGGGAAATGACAGATTCTGACAGTATACTGTATTGTGTAAAAGAAAGATCAACAGAGGAAAGAAACTGAGAGCAGTTATGTAATAAATGTAGAAGAATGTGGTACATATAAAGCAAAAAATAAAGGTACTGATACACCACTCCCTCGATAACTCGCGCACAACGGGGTCCAAAAACATCGACCGCGTTATAAGCGAGGGCGCGAGTTATCGGGGGACCTATAACAAACAACAAAACTAACAAAGGGATCGACGTAGAGGCAAAAGGGGGGTGTGGTGGGTTGGCATGTTAGTGTTGAATACTCAATTAATAATCGTGCTAAGATTAACTGTGAATAAATATCTCTTCATAGCGGTGTACTTTGTCTACTTTTTTCTTCACAGAGTAACATTAATTTCAGGATAACTTACAGTATATTGAGGAGATCATCAAAATATTATTCCACTTGGTTTCCGTTCACTTAACACATGTACGACTTCGCTCATTGTGTACTACGTCACAAATTTTTGTGCTGAATTGGATAAATTCTAGTTTTATTGTTTGATCCAAAGCAGACTTTTTTTTTATACAAAAGATCGACACTCATTTCGAAAAAACAGTGTCGATCGAACGATGGGTAGATTTGATTGCGGTAAAAGTAAAATGAAAAAAAAAAAAAAAAAAAAAAAAATTTACAAGGGTTAACCATTACCAACATGAATTTAATGGGTCTACAAATTTAAAATATCGTAAATTAGAACACGATAATACTTGCAGTTTGTGACACGTTTGACAAATATCACTTCACATTTTGAAAACATCTGTTCATTTTTTTGTGTGTTACTCTTTGATTTCTCTGCCGCCTTTGTGTATTGTTCACGGATGATTATCTCTCTGAGCTGGTATGGATAATTACATGCGGCTTCGGATTCGCTGAGCGTATTTCTCGCGACAATGAATTTTTGTTTAATTCTATGTCGGCGCTGGAATCTCCAAAGTCATCCATGGCTTGCCCTAAAACGAGATTCATTCTCCATACTTTTTGCCATTTTTTTCTGCTTGGGCCTTGAGAATTGTTCCAGAGATGGGAACACCTTGTTCACGTTGCTGTGTGAACCATGCGTACACAGCATCATCAAATTCAGTATCGTTTGCAGTCCGTGCTCGTTTTCGTTTGATCCCATTATCTGAATCAACATCATGTAAATAATCCCGAAGTTTCTGCTTATCCTTAAGCCAACCTCTAAATGTCGACTCAGCAATTGTTTAGTTCATTGCAAACATTGGATCTCGCTTCGCCATTATGAACCCTATCTATGATGCACAGCTTTTCAGTCACTGAGTACACCTTTCGCTTACTTCCTTTGCTCTCCATGGTCACATTTACAAATGATTAGGATACATTACTGATATTATATACTTTAGTGATGTTAAGTACATAAAAATGTGAAACCATTTTTGATTAGTCAAATAAAATGAATTTTGAGAACGGTAATGACCACAAGAACTTATGTTGCTATTGGCATGCCTTTGAATTTTTTTTAATTGTACCTCCCTTGCTTGATTTGATACAAAAAAAATATTCAAAGTGATAAAACAACACAGGTCTCTTTTAATAGATTTTTTTTAATGCAACAAACACTTCCCCAAGTTGTTGATCAAAACAAAGCCGGCATGTAATTAGGTTCTCACAGAAGTACTCACGGGTTTCGATGTGACGGTCGATTGACTCTTTTCATGTTTTCATAGAAGAGAATATGTTGCGATTATAGTGTTTACATTGAAGTGAAATTAAAGGATTAGAACATGAATTTCACATAGCAAGACATTTAATTGGTGTTTATTTCATTCTCTGTTGCCACCTGTTAGCATTTACCAGAATTTTTCGTTGATCGCTGTTTCGCCAGACTGTTTATTTAGTGTATTGACAACTATTTCTCTCAAAAAAACCCCAAACATAATATGTGATATCTTATTAGAACTTGCAAATTTCACAATATGGATTCTATCTTTACGGGCAATAATCACCATTTCCGATGATAAAATGAGCTACCGTATTTTATGTATTTTTTCGTACCCTTTAATTTTTCGTACACAACCCAGTTATCAAAATAATAATTATTTAAATGTATCATAATTTTTCGTACATATCACTTTGTATTATTTGAAAAATTCATTAAATTATCGGACATAAAATTTCTATTAAGAAGATTTACGTTTGCAAAAAAGATCGAAAATACCGTATTCCCATTTTGTTTTTACAAAAATTAATGATTAATAATTATTTTTTCATGTACGAAAATTTACATAAAATACAGTATGTATCAAGGTTCAATTTACCAATTCTTCTTGGGATTTTTTTTCACGTTCAGCACATTTCAAAATATATTTTCTTTGGAAAAAAATCGGGAGCCATGCTGGACACCGCGTTATAAGCGGGTTCGCGAGTTATCCGGGCGCGAGTTATCGAGGGAGTGGTGTATATGTAATGTGTCCAGATTGCAGAGTAATTTTTAGACTTGCAGAACATAAAACATTACAAAATGAACATTGGGCAAGTGGCTTTGGAAAAGCCTTGCATAGCATGTTAGGTTTGTATTAACCTATGACAATTATGTAGGTCATAATTTGTGGGGGTTTTTCATGACATAATCACCTGCCTACATTATCCCCCTTACAAGGACAGTCTCATTCAATGCAGTGAACAACACCCTCAGTTCCTCTTAATTCAACACAGTTTTGATGCACTTAAGCATTTACTCTCACCATTTTAGAAATGAACTCTGTTTCAGATACCCCTTGTTTCTTTTTGACACGTATTATTTTAGTAAAATCATGCATTATCAAATGTTATATATATATATATATATATATATATATATAAAATACTGGCTCAGTTAAACTTCATATAGCTGATTTTGTAAAATGCAAGTCACTAATCATGATATCATTAGGTCCGATGATATATGAAAATATATTGTCAGTGCACACTGCATTTAGTACATGTATGTAGGTGCCTTCTGTTAAAAAAAATCTAATGTTTTGAAGTGATTGAAGAGTTGATATGTATAGATAATATGATACCAAAGGAAGTTTTTTCCAAAAATAATTAATACTTTGCAAGAGTTTTGAAATCTTAAAAGATTTTATGACATTTGTTTTTCAGGAAATCGAAATCTTTTCTTTTATATGACATGCAACTGTAGAGAAAAAAAATTCTGTCATTTTCTATATTAAAAAATAAATTTTAGATATTACAAAATCAAATTTTTTATATTAGAAGATGATTTTCTAAGTGAAGAAAATTTACTGCTAATCAGTTATTGGTCAAGAAATGTTTTAAAAAGCTGATGTCCCCAAGACAGGTTAATAATATATCAAAGGGCATGACCCCATGGACCCCAACAAGGGGCATCACCCAAGGGCATAAATGCTATAGGAAGTGTAAATTGGATGCAAAAACTATTCATAGTGGGAAGTTGATTTACTGAAATATCTCATTATGAGGTGACTCCACCTTTAAGTTTGTCCACTGTTAATGGCTCCTATGAACTGAATTATATTGTGGGAGTACAGTATAATTCACACGACAGTGTAAACAGTGTCATCACAAAATGTGTGGACAAATTGAAGTCTACTATGTCTGCTTAACATCATAGTTAAATTGAACAGCATTTTGACCATGATCTGACAAAAAAATTATCCAGCAATACTTTGGGCATCATCAGACAAAGCATTATCCAGCTGGAATTGGGACAGTGATCAGGCAAAGCATTATCCAGCAGTAATTTGAACAGTCATCAGACAAAGCATTATCCAGCAGCAACTTGGGCAGTCATCAGACAGGCATGATTCAGCCAGAATTTGGGCAGTCATCAGACAAAGCATTATCTAGCATCAGTTTGGGCAGTCATCAGAAAGGCATTATTCAGCCAGACATCTGACAAAGTATTATCCAGCAGCAATATGGGCATTCATCAGGCAAAGCATTATCCAACAGCAATTTGGGCAGTCATCCAGCAGCAATTTGGGCAGTCAGTGCTGTTTGCAGTTGTGTGTGCATATTTGTGGATAAACACATTATTTTGCACATGTGCATTAGTGAATGCATTATTATGTCAGGCAACAGTTCAAGATGGAAACTGTAATGATGTTGGACTCTTATTATTTTCCATACTTGAAGCAGGGAAAGGGATATGATTAGAAATGAATCAGTGACCGAATAATTTAATAAAAGCATCGTAATGCTGATTTTTGGTGCAAGTTTCTGGTTGTATACATTCATTTCTGCTCTGATGGCTTAGTGGTTAGAGCGTCCACCTCGGGTGCAGGAGGTCACGAGTTTTAACCCCGGCTGAGTCATACCAAAGACTTATAAAAATGTACTAACAGTTTCCTCTCTTGGCTCTCAGCATTATGAGGTTAGTGTGAGGACTGTTCGACCTGTTGTCAGGATAATATGGCTGGGTGGGACATGATGCTACATGTATGCAGCATGATGCCCCGGTGCTAGACATCACTGTAAACTGCCACACTGCAGACATTGTAACGATATGACTGAAAAATTGTTCAAACTCGGTTAAAAATCCAAATCACACACACAGTTGTATACATTCTAATGCAGTTTACCATATTGCCTGTTAAA